>VMDO01008186.1:0-85800 GCA_007922755.1 Pedetes capensis | reverse complement strand
TCTTGTTGCAATTTCTTGAGCAATTGGGGTCCTATTAAGGAAATCTTTTCCAATGCCTATATGATGGAGTGTATTGCCTATCTTGCCTTCTATGAGTTTTAAAGTTTCTGGTTTTATGTTGAGATCTTTTATCCATTTTGAGTTAACTCTCGTGTATATTGAGAGATGCGGATCCACTTTCATTTTTCTGCATGTGGATTTCATATCCTTTTATAATCCAACTTTTCCACTCTCTTACCCATTCCCAAGCAACCACAGATCTGCTTTCTGTCATTATAGATTCTCTACATTTTTAAAGAATCTTATACAAATGGAATCATAGTATGCACTCCTTTTGGTCTGGTGTTTTTGTACTCATCCTACTTATTTTTAGACTGTCTTGTGTTATTGTATACATCAATAGTTCATCCTTTTTTAATTGCCATCTAGTATTCTATGGTGTATACACACCACAATTTGTATGTCTGTTCATTGGTTAATGAGCATTTATGTTGTTTCTAGTTTGGGTCTACTAAAAATAATTTTGCTCTAATATTTGACTATTAAGTCTTTGGGCACATGCTTAGTCTTTCTTGGATAAATACCTAGAACAGGATGGTTGCATCTCACAATAGTCAAATATATAACATTTTAAGAAACTGCCAAACTATATGAAGAATGGCTGTGTCATTTTACATTCCCACCACCAGTGTATGAGTGACGAACATACTAGCTAACACTTGGTATCATCAGTCTTGGATTTCAGCCATTCAAATAGCTGAATAGAGGTTTCTCTTTATGGTTTTAATGTGTATTCCCCTAATGACCAATTCAGTTGACTGTCTTTTTATGTGTTTATTTGCTGTTTGTATATCTTCTTGAGTGAAATATCTATTTAAATCTTCTCTCCATTTTACTTCTCCACATGGCTGTCAGCTTGTCATGTTTTGGGGGCTTGTGTGTTGCTGTGATGCTAAAAGCTATGCCACTGGTATTTCAGGTACAAGCAGAGCCACCCATGGTAGATAGGTTTCAGCTGAGCTTCCAGACTAAGCCAGACTAGGGAAAAGGACCTGGAAGCCCACTTCTGAAACAATATTCCGTTGAAAACCCTATGAATAGCAGAGAAGTACTGCCAGATACAGTGCCAGAAAATGAGCCCCTCAGGCTAGAAGGTATTTAAGAAATGACTCAGGTTGAGTTACCTCCCAAAGTAGAGTTGACCTTAATCACAGAAATGGAACAAAGTCCCTGGGACCTCTATTTGCTGAAGTGGCACGTCCTGGGTTTGGACATGCTTGGAAGTCTGGTCAGATGAAGTGGCATGACTCAAAATGAGAAGAAACATAGTGGCTGCAACAATGGGCATAAACATAAAAAGATCGTGTGCATGGTACAGTGTCTGATAGTGTTTCATTCTGTTGTATGTAGGGTTACTATGAGTCAGATCCAACTTGACAGCACTTAACAACAGAGCTCATTTTGTTGGATGATTAATTCTTTACCATTGAGTTTTGACAATTCCCAATTATAATCTGCATACATACCCTTTATCAGATAAGGGATTTTCAGATATTTCCTCCCAGTCCATGACTTGTCTTCTCATTCCCTTAACAGTGTCTTTCAAAAATATGTTTTTAATTTTCCTGAAGTCAAACTTATCTTTTTGCTCTCTTTTATGGATCATGATTTTGATGATCGCTCTTAGAAATCTTTGTGTCATCACAAGGCCATAACATAGACATTCTCTTATATTTTCTTTCAGATGATCTCCTCATTTCAAAATTCTGGAAATAATTTTAAAGTTAATAAAAGTTCAATGTAGGTTAAACTAAACACATATTTGGGCTCCATCTAGCCTGTAGGGCATCTTTTGTTTATAGGATAGTCCTTAATATTCCTAATTATATATCATTCAAGGCTAACAATTTCCTTATTTCTTAATATCATATTTCACACGCACACACACACACACACACACACACACCCCACACAACAAACTGTGGTTAGTCTTGCTCAGGGTCTTCTTTTTCTTACACAGAAGATCAAGGCCTTCTTGTAAAAAAGTGCTGGGATATCTGAATAGTTTTATTAAGTATTAAGGAAAAGAATAAATAATGGCTTAGTTCTCCTGGGTTTGGACATGCTTGGAAGTCTGGTCAGGTGAAAATGGCACTCACTTTTGCAAGATGTATAAACAATCTACAGCATTAGCCAAGTGCTGCTGAACTCTAATGAGAAAGTTGTGGGTGGGAGTTAGGACAAGAGGGAAACCAGACTTTTGTGTTAAATTTTACATTCAGGTGATTAGGATCTGTGCCAGTTGGGGCCCTTTATTTTTTAGTGCTAAACGAAAACTCAGAAAGATGATTTCAAAAGCACTTTACTAATTAAATATTCTTCCTTTAACAGCAGTACTTCAGGATTGTATTTTTAATACATTGAAAGAGATAAAATTCTGTCCTTAGGCAAATGTGAAGAACATCTTTGTGTAGTCAATACAGAGTGTGTGTTCTTAGTCCTTCAGGGGTGGTTCTGGAAATCCACATATGATGGAGGTAATTAGTTGTCTCATGTTCAAACACTGTTCACAGGAACAGTTTTTAAGAATACAGTTAGACACCACTAAAATGCAGGGTGCCATTCAGAATATGTAATGTTTCCTGAGAGCATTGAGGCTGACAAATGTCACTATGCTACCTATAGTCCACAGGTGAAGAAGAATAGGACATCGTCAGAAACATATTGGGAAAATCTTGGCTAGACCCTCTGCACCAATTGTACCCTTGGACTTCAGGAGCCCAAAAGGAGCTATGACAATTATTGAGCTCTAGTACTCTTAAAACACATACAACTTCTACTACACCTGAGATGCCGATTTCAATCAAGAAGCATATGAAGTGGGATTCAAAAATACACTGAATGTATAAGTTTTCAAAAAATTATTACAGTAAAAGACATATTGCCATTAATTCCTCTCAAAATACTCCTGGTTTTGAACACACTTACTCTTCTTGCCACTGTCTGAAGCAATTCTGTTACTTGGTAGACATGCAGAGCACAAGCAGGCAGATCCAGAGCATGGGTCCAGCAATCCGGCAGCAAAATTTCGGTCCTAGCATATAAAAGAATTTATACCCAACACAGAAGTTATAGTGAAGAGTATGTTGTTGTTAGATAGCATGTTAGAGTTTGATCTGACTCACAGAGACCCTATGTACAACAGAATGAAACACTACCAGACACTATGCCATACCCAGCACTATGTCAGTGCTTGCCTGCTATTCAGAGGGTTTTCAATGGCTGATTGTTTCAGGATTGCTTTGGTAGTGGATTGCCACATCCTTCTACTTTTGCAATGCTGGGGATCAAACCCAGGGCTTCGGAGAGCACAGAGCACCACTGTACCAACTGGGCTAAACCCCAGCCAAGTAGAGAGTATAGACAAGTTTTATTAAAAATAGCACACCTTTATCTTAAAAAACTGAAAATAGATCTACCGTTTGGCCCAGCTATAACACTATTGGGAATTTACCCAAAGGAAGGTGGATCCTCATACCACAGAGACACCTGCATCTCCATGTTCAATGCAGCACTTTTCACAATAGCAAGGATATGGAATCAACCAAAGTGCCCATCAACAGAAGAATGGATAAAAGAACTATGGTACATATACACAATGGAATACTTCTCAGCAATCAAAAAAAAAAAAAAAATGAAAGAAGGCCATTCGCACCAAAATGGATGGAATTAGAGAAAGTTATTTTAAGTGAATGAACACAAGCTCAAAAAGAGAAACAGCACATGTTCTCACTCATATGTGGGAGCTGAATCAAAATTATAAGAAGGAAAAAATCCTATACAAAAGTCGGATCATAATAAAAGGAAAAAAAAAGCTAGGCATGGTATCATTATATATGGTCTAGAAAATGCATGTAATAGTTCTGACAAGGTAAAAAGAAAGTTCATTGCAGGAAAAGTTTCTATCTTAAACAGAACTGGAACTCAAGGATATATAGAAAAATATTACCATAAAAAGACAAGTAAATGGTAGAGAAGACTTTGATGGGGGGGTGGCACGGGGGAAGAGTACAAGAGGGAAAGGGGAACCTATATGAATAATGTACAACAAAATGCATATATGGAAATGTCACAATGAAAAGCATGTCAGAATGAATCACATTAAGGTATACATTAAAAATTTCCAATAATAAAAAAATGAAATAAAAGCATGAGACATTAAATTATGTGATTTCAAAATGTTAAAAAAAATAGCACACCTTTAAGAAGTGGGAAAACTGAGATACTTGGAGAAGTTTAGGTAGGTCCAGAAAAGAAATTGGACAAGGCTGTGTTCCCTGGCTGGCCTGCCATCAGGTTTTTTATATTCCCCAGGTGAAGATACAGAAACCAGAGAAGAGAAGAGATAGGCAGGCTTTTTGAAGGAAAGGTGCCTCAGGTAGTCAGAGAAGATGCTGGACTTGAGAGAAGGGAAGGACATGCATGTGGTCTCTGGAGAAAGAAAAGAAGAGTGGAGAGAAAGGAAGAGAGAAGAGTAGATGAAGAGAGAGCGCCAGCCTGGGTGCATGTTCTCTCTAGTTTTATTCAAACTAGGGTACACCAAGTGTGACATCAGCCCCGGGGGGCCCAGCTTTGGGCACCTAGTGTAATATGGGCCTAGGTCTTTGTTTTATAAATAGCTCAGTGGCTTGGATAGGGTGTGGAACCCATTAGAAAATGTCCTTCCAATGTCCTCAGAGACACACATGGTTTCAATCAACATGGCCGAACAGCAGGAGCCATTTTCAATCTCCTTTTCCTCCATATTGCCTGGTAATTCCTAAGCTAACTACCTAACAGTTCTGGAAGTCCTCTCTCATGAGTCTTTAGTTGCACTAACCTGGCTGTCTTTATGTCCTGAATAAATTCAAAACATTTATCTTTCATGGTCATTTTGACTTTGGGGAACAGTCAGAAGTTGCACGAGAGTAGATCTGGTGAATAAGGAGGATGAAGACACACAGTAGTGACTAAAGTGGTAGAATTGTTAAAGTGGACAGAAATTGTCATACCACAAACATTGTTGATGACCCGTTATCTAGGACCACTTCAAAACACACCTTCTTTCAACCATAGCTCACACCCAACTGATTGTACCAAACAAGTTGAAACTTGTCACAAACTGTTATAAAGATTAGATGTGTCACTTGCCACCTCCTGTACTGAAGATTTCTGCCTCTCCATTGGATGGTATGCAGCAGCATTCACATTTTTTGATCATGCCTCATAAAGTTAGCTTATAGACTCAGCTACTCTATTGATTGTTGGAATGATGGTTCAAAAACTATTCAGAACTCCTATAAATGACATTTTCAGAACATGAAAATTTCCACTTGCCTTTAAAAGAGAATATTGTTTCTGAACCCTCTTCATTTCCTTTTCTTAGGTATATATGGCATTCTCAAAACAGAGCAATCACTTATCCTTCCTCTGAAGCCATCTCATGTTATTATGTTTATTTTATTTAAACAAAAAAAAAAAAAAAGAAAGAAAGAGAGAAAGGAAGAAAATACAGGAGACCAGCAAGACATTAAATGCCCCCAACTTTCTAGCACATCAACAGTGAAAGTCTGAGTACCAATTGGCATCTCACATCCTTGATTTTTCTCCAGCCATTAAGTACTTTGACCTCTTTGTATTGCCCTCAGTATTTAACACTGGTTCTTGATCAGATCATCATGAGTATGAATGAGGTGACTGATTCTTGTAATTAACCCAAGGTGGGGTAGGTTTGAAATTTAAGTGAAAATGAACTTAGGAATGATTTTCCTAGTAAACCCCATTACAGGAAAACTTGAAATAGTTACACGGGGCCCACTGATCATCTCAGCGGCTGTCCTCAGTGTCCTTCCCAGGTAGACTCACTAGAATATGGGAAATTGGGACTTTATTTTTTTTCTAAAGTATATAGGTGAATGAAGTTTGGCTATGAAAGAAAAATGAACTGCACTTTACTTGGTAGCAAATACATTGCCTACCTTAGAGTAAGGCAGCCATTCCATTTAGTTTCTATTAGTCTGGGGTGACTTGGTTTAGCAAGGAAAGCACACACCTTGGGTTCTATAGCATCCCTGCCCCTTGTCATCTGTGTGATTTAAGCAAGTGTTCTGACCTCTCTGGAACTCAGTGTACTCACACATTGTTGGGGCTGCTGACACACAGCTCAAAGGGTTGCCATGAAAATTCACCTGCACTTCAAGAGCTTGGCAGGTACCTAGGAGCCCGGCCTCTGCTCTGTCTATACTCACAGCACTGTATACTGCATCACAGTATTCTATGCTACATTTTATAGTTAGTTATTTATTTCATCTTCTGAGTTAGGAAAAGGATCATATCTTGCTTGTTTATCTATGCATTTGTTATGATTTGAATCTAAATGTCCCCCAAAGGTCACATGTTTGAACATTAGGTCTCAAGGAGGTAGCACTGTTTGTGGAAGCTATGGAACTTTGGGAGGTGGGCTCTAGCTTAGCAGAAGTGAGTCACTGGGGACAGGACTTCGGAGGTTTTCACCCAGACCTGTAGGAAAACGCATTCTTGTGCTCTCTCTTGCATTCTCTCTCTCTCTCTCTCTCTCTCTCTCTCTCTCTCTCTCTCTCTTTCTCTCTCCCCCATGCTCTTAATCACTAAGGTGTGAGGGTCTGCACCACAGGCCTGCCATGCCTGCCCTGCCAAAATTATGGACTGTGATCCTCTAACTGTGAGCCCCCAATAAATATTTCCTCCCATAAGTTTGTTCCCATCAGTTTCTCTACCACAGCGATGTACCAGCTGACTAATACAGCATTATTCACCTACCGTAAGCTTAGGATAGAGGAAGCAGTCAACAAATATTTCTGAAGGGAAAATAAAAGAGAAAGATAAATTGATTTGATTGAGCAAAATATAGCAAAATGATTAAAGGCACAGATTTGGAGTCAAACTGGATTTTAAATCTAAACCATGTTACTCACTAGATGGGTGACTTTGAGCAAGTTATTCAACTTTAATCCATAGAAAGGAGGTAATACCTACCCCTTAGGATTGTGATAGGGATCATGAGATTATTTTTGCAAAGATTTAGCATAGTGCTTGGCTCGTGATAAACACTCAATAGTCTTCACTCATCATTATTATTACATTGCTTATTGGAACTCATCTGAAATCTGACACTTTGCAGATGTTTGGGTAATAATTACCTTGGTGTTGCACAGATGAAGTAAACATGAAAATCATCCAGAAATCACCTTCTACTATCACTGGAAATGAGTTATAAATAAGTAGCACCATCCGGGAACTACATGCAGGAGAGGACGGGCTGCCACTGTCTGAACAAGTCTGACCCTGTTTGGAGCATGGAATTTTAACTGATTCAGACAGGCTTCTGAATGGCTCTTATCTCTATGTTCAAGGCACAGGGCTTGGTGATATCAGGTTTTCAGAGATAAACCCAGCCTGCCCTCCAGGAGCTGGCAACTCATCATCACTAAAAGAAAAGGCAGAACATAATTCTAGTGCTGTGGCCAAAGTGTAGGCCATCGTCTGACTCCCAGAGCAGGAGGTGGGTTGACTTGATGATTGGGGAGAATGGGCTCTGGGTTCAAATTGCTGTCACCATTTACTGGCTAGATGAAATTTCATTTCCTAATATTCCAAGTAAGAGCATATCTGCCTTACAGAATAGATGTGAGCATTCAATAAGAGAATGGCAGCAGAAGGCTGAACATAATGCCTAGTAGATGCCCAATAAGTGTTAGCTAGTATTATTATGGCTGCTATTATTATTATCCAGCTAGTATTTTTAATTGGATAATAATATTATTATACACATTAATATATGCCATAATAGTATGAGTGTGTTAAAACTAGCATATTATATATTTCTACACTCCTATCTGCCTGCTGCTGTACCGGTGTGGCATCCGATCCCGTCAGATCTCTAAAGCTAAGCAGGGTTGGGCCTGGTTAGTACTTGGATGGGAGACCACCTGGGGACACCAGATGCTGTAGGCTTGGGAGAAGGACCCAGCAATACACTCCCCCAAAAAATCAATCCACCATTGAGAAACCCTATGAATAGCAGAGAAGCACTGACAATAGTGTTTTGCCTTCTGTACATAGGATTGATAGGAGTCAGACACTGACTCAATAGCACCTAACAACATGGTTGATCTAATTATAGTATTAATCATCCAGCATAAAACTGTATAATAACACTGTATATGATAAGTGCTTCATGGAGAACTTGGCATTTGAGCTAAATTTTGAGGAATGGAGGAAACATTTAAGTGGTATTAGGGTGCTAGGTATCGGAGAAATGAAAACAGCCATTTCTCTCTGAGGCCTTTCCAAGTTTCTAGTCAGCTTGAAGTTTTATAATCCCCAATATATAGGACTTGTAGATGCCTCTGAAGATAAAGTGTTAAATGGAGATGAGTCCCAGAACCAAAAATTGTCAGGGATGAAGGAGATAAAGGAATGTGGGCTCAACATGAAATTCCCTAGTCACTGCCTTCCCATATTTTGCCTGACTTACCCAACCTAAAATCCTTCAAGAGAGCAAGGGCAGAGCTGGTCAGAGCACTCAACTAACTAAAAATATTTGCTTCACAATTGCTATATTATTATTATTTATGTTGAAAACAAATTCCCCTTTGGGACTCTATTGGCACCTGGTGGATCTTTTAATATTTAAGTTCCTCCATCTTCAAAGATTCACATCAGAGTCTTTCCTGAGGCTGAGGACTGAATGTACTTGCACCTGGGAATTTCCCTTGTGGCCAGAAAACCCCAAAAGGGGGAATGTTTCATGCATAAAAGAAATTTTAAAGGAAGAAGATAAGGTGGGGCGGGGAGAGGGGGTTAGGGTGTCTTGAGGTCTAAAAGCCATACATAAAGATTTAAATTAGCCCTTCCCCTTCCCCTCCCTTTAGGAGCTTATAAAACTGTGCATGCACGTACATGTGCAGGCGTAAGGAAGAGTGCAATAAATCGAGCTGAGATTTGTATTGACTTTCAAGAAAAAAATGTTTCATGGAATTGTTTGTAAAATAAATCTAAGGCAATCAGTCTCAAACTTCAATGAGCACAAGAACCAACTGAGAGCCACTGAAAATTCATGTTTCCACTGCTGGAGAGTTTGAGTCAGTTGATCCAGGAAAGAGCTTTGCAATCCTTACTTTTAACAAGCATCACGTGTAATTCTGATGCAAATGGTCTTCCAAACCACTCTGAAATATTCCGGTCAAAGGTTTTTCTCTTGAAATACATTAGTTGATTTTTGTCCTTCTATTCATTGGATGTAACTTTTAACTAACCATAAGATTCTCATCATTTACGCACATGGATTATTTTTTTCTTTTATTGCATTTTGGGAAAGAATTTAGTGTGTCTGGATGCTGAAGTGTCTATTCCCTGCGTAGGACTGGGGCAAATGTAGTGGAGACCACTATATCTTGGTTCTTATCTAGAACATGCCAGAAAATAGTAGAGAGGTTTCCTGCAAGGTTTTCCCCATAAAGAGTTGCTTAAACTGAAGGAAATCAGCTCAGCTGAATATCTTGAGAGTTGTCCCTTTCCTGTTAAATGAAAAGCTGGGTAGTCCGCTTCTGCATAGAACACGTGTCCTCCAAAACAGAGCCACGTGCCACAAATTTGGTGTGCTGTTCATAAGCAGCTGTGCACAAGTGCAGGTGAATCTGAGGGACCCAGGCACCAGGTCAAGAGGGAGATAACTCAGGAGCCTGCCCTGATCCTGATCCTGCTGTCCTGGGACCTGCCTTTTCTTAGCTCCCAGAACAGCCCAGGCGCCTGTTCTAAAGGAAGGAAACTTGGTAACATGAATCACAATGTCCTTTGTGTCCTCTCTTACACTGGAAGTTGAATAAACTATACTTGAGAATGAGGGGGCAGAAAGACAAAGGAAGGATTCTGGGTTTTAGGACAAGACTAAGTCTTCTCAGAAGGAGCCCTGCCATGGCCGGGATATCGGGAGAATGGGTGATGATAGAGGATCAAACATAAATTGTGAATTTAGTAGCAGTAATAAATATCTTAATAAAAAATTTGAAGACTATACTGGGTACTGTGTCACATGCCTATAATCCCATTGACTCTGGAGGCTGAGGCAGGAAGACCTCAGGTTCAAGGCCAGAGGCAGCCTGCACAACTTAGTGAGACACTGTCTGAAAATAAAATATGAAAAAGGATCTGGGGGTGAAGATCAGTGGTAGAGCACTTGCTTAGGATGCATGCTGCCTAAAGTTCAACTCCCTAGTACT
Source organism: Pedetes capensis (assembly GCA_007922755.1). Classification (NCBI taxonomy): domain Eukaryota; kingdom Metazoa; phylum Chordata; class Mammalia; order Rodentia; family Pedetidae; genus Pedetes; species Pedetes capensis. The sequence continues at coordinate 75,502 of VMDO01008186.1, read as the reverse complement.
GCAAAAAAGAAAAAAAAAATTGAAGTCCAAAAAGTTTTCTTGTCTGATAAAGTCCAAAAGCCTACAGCTGTGCTACCCTGGCATTAGATCTCATCAGATCTCAGAAGTTAAGGAGGGTCAGGCACCATTAGTACTTGAATGGGAGATTGCCTGGGAATAATAAGTGCTGTAGGCCAGGGGGGACCCAGCAACCCACTCCCCAAACAGTCAGCCACTGAAAACCCTATGAATAGCAGAGAAGCACTGACAATAGTGCTGGGTATGACACAGTATTGGGTAGTGTTTTGTTCTGTTGTACTTAGGGTTGCTAAGTCCTAGGACTCTAGGGCTCCTAACATCAACAACAAAAACAACAAAGTTGCAAAATTGTTGAAACAATGGTTAACGCCCTAGCTCTATAGTTAAGTGACTAGAGTCCTGGGATTTTCACATCTATGGAATTCAGTTTCTTCTTTGAAATGAAGGTTCTGGGCTGTTCCAGCTCTAACATCCTCTGAATGAATGTTCTATCCAAACTATATCTGAGAAGTTTCTTAGGCTCAGCTGTAACAATCTTTGCTGTTGTTGTTAGGTGCCGTGGAGTTGGGTTCTTCTCATAGCCACCCTTATAGGGTTTTTAATGGTTGATTGCTTTGATATTGCTTTGGGAGAGGACTGCCACATTCTTCTCCCATTTTTGCGGTGTTGGGATTGAACCCAGGGCTTCAGAGAGCACAGAGCAGCAGTCTACCCACTGAGATAAACCTTAGCCCATAACCATCTTTAAAAGTTGAAAAGCTGCTTAGACATTACTGTAAGAAACTATCCTCTAATTCAGTGGCCACCATTTTATTTTGCTCACAATTTAGTAAGTCAAGAAGGTAGCAAGGGTTTACCTATGTGGTTTATTTTGGATCCTTTTGGAGTCAGATGTAGCAGCTTGGGTTGAGGATCCATATCTGAGATCCTAGGATGGCTTCTTCATACGCTTGCTTGTGTGATTCAGTAATCTGTCTGTCTGGATCTCTCTCTCTCTCTCTCTCTCTCTCTCTCTCTCTCTTTCTCTCTCTCCTCTTACACACACACACACACACACACACACGCACACGCACACAGTCACACATCAACTCATCATCTAGAACCCCTCCATACGGCCTGTGCTTCTCCCAAAACAGCCACCTCAAGATCAAGGGGTTTCTAACATGGAGCTTCAGTGTTCCAATGGGTCAAGCCAGAGGAAGCTGCTCATCCTCTTCCAGTCAGAGCTGGGATAGCATCACTTGTCACTTTCGCTGTATTCTGTTGGTCAGAATGTCACAAGCCAACCTGGCTTGAAGCAGAGAACTAGAACCTGCCACATGGAAGGAATGTCGGAAATGTTCCAGCCCTCTTTAATGTGCTGCAATCAGCCTTAAATTCAAAAAGTACAAATTTATTTCCAACGTGATTAAATCTGGCAACACTGGTGATTTTTTTATGTGGTTTTTGTTTTTGTTTTGTTTTGTCTTCATAAAACTTGAAAGATGCCGCCATCTTAAAATAATCAAAATATTGGATATCTGCTGGCTGTTTCATTGCCTCTGTTCTCCATATTCAGAAAAGAAACTGACTCCTGAGGAAGGTCAGGGATATGAAGACTCTGTAAATAAACAAAAGGCTGTTTTTAAATAGAAACTGATGGCTGGGAGAAAAAAAAGAAATAAAAGAAAAGGAAAAAAAAAAATAAGACTGGGAAGGCTGAGAAGTGGTCAGTGGCTCCATCTACAAAGCATTGCTACAGTCAGCCACTTTAGGGGCCAGGAGATAAACTCATTGTCCAGTGCTCTGTTTCTGGGATTCAGTGTGATACAGATGCCACCCTTGCAGTCTACATAAACAGTTCTTTGTTGCTCTGAATGTAGCAAATTCTTTACCATGAATAATCTACTACAACAAATGTTCCCTTTAGTCCTTTCTCTGTTGTTGAGAGTATTTCAACTCCCGGGAGAAAAGAAAGCAGTACTCAATAGAAATTAAATGCTGGCAAAGCTCTTTAAACATTGTTACGGAGAAGAAATGGAATGGCACAATTTGTCCTACAAGCACCACAAAGGAATAAATGAATAGATTGGGGACATAAACACAAAATGCTACAGCAATAAGAAGGCAGCATGGCCGTCATAAGGCACCTGGGGTCTGGGGACTAGAGTCACCTCATCTGGATTTGTATCTAAGCCTCATCCCTTCTCATCACTTAGACCAATAACTGAATCTCATATATAAGGGAAAGACACACACACACACACACACACACACACACACACACACACACACACACAGGAAATGTCTGCCTCAGAGGACTGCTGGCTGGAAGGTTAGATGAGATGACCCTTGCAAAGCTCTCAGCATCCAGTGAGCACTTGATACCTGTTTGCTGCTATTATTACCATTACCACCACATTATGGACGCCCACTGCTCTTCAGATGTGCAAAGAAAACCATAGCCTACTACTTTTTCCCCTGATTGAAATAATGTCCCTCAGAAGTTCCTTACTACGTTGTGCAGTTGGGAAAGGAAGATTTTCGATGTCAGTCAATGTTTTCTCAGTCACTTCTGGCTTGAATGCATTTCTGGGACAATAAGTCCATGTTGTTCAGATTGTCTAGATTTTTTTCCTTCCCTCTGCTTCTCACCAAGAGTGGAGAGAGAGTATATGAATGAAAGGTGAGGATCTGGGACCCCGGAGCCCTCCTGAGGGTCCTGTTTACCTTTGCAGCAGGTTATGCCTTGGCCCTGGTTGGACTGGCAACTGTGGCCCCAGATGTCTGCTTCCAGACCCCTGCAGCACCATGGGTCTTCCCAGAACCTCTGAGTCCCAGTATTAGGGCAAATGAAACATTTTGATTTTCTGCTTACCTTGTACAGACTCTAGGGAGAAGGAAGCCCTGCCTCACTGTCACTACTCTACTACTGTCTTATTCCAGCACTGAGCTAAATTCTGAGAGTCCCCCAGGACAGTGGTTTCTGTAAGAAGGGGAGAAGGGGATACATTTTTTCTTTCTTTTTCTTTCTCTTTTTTTCCCCCCCAGTACCAAGGAGGTGGCAAAGGGCTTCATACATGCTAGGCAAGTGCTCTACCACTGAGATGCACCCCAACCCCTTTTTCATTTTTGATTTTGAGACAGGGTCTCTTCTATTTGCACAGGCTGCCTCCAGCCTCAAACTTGCGATCCTCCTGCCTCAACCTCCCGAGTTGCTGGGATTATAGGTGAGCACCACAGCACCCAACTCAAGGGCACAAATTTTTGCCACCAGGAGATATCTGGCACTATCTGGAGACAATTTTGGTTATTACAATGGGAGAGGTACTATCGAACAGAGATGTTGCTAAGCATCCTACAATGCACAGAACAGCTGACCAACAATAGCCCAAAATGTCAATAGAGATGAGGTTGAGAAAAATCTTTGCTAGATGCTCACCACAGCCCCAGGCCACCCTGAGGAAGGCAAGCTACTGCACTCCAGAGTATCGTCTTCCCTAACGTCCCTAGATATTTCTACCACACAGCAGAGCCTCATCTCCCACTAGCCAGGGCTCTCCACTGAGACTGCAGACCAGGCCAGGTAAGGACGAAGCATCTCACTACCCTGCCCTGCCCTGCCCTGCCCTGTCGTGTCCTGTCTCTCCTCTCCTGCTCACCCTTCACTGGGACCAGAAACGCTGCACTTTCCCAGTGTTTCCTGTGTGCCAGAGGTTTCCTGACACCATTTCCTCCTTCTCCTTTCAAAGGTGTCTGCGCTGGAGCCAAACAGTGGAATGAATAGAGCAAGAGGCTGACATCACTGAGGGAAGATAAACAGATATTTCGAAAATACCTTTGTACTTTTATTAATATTAATAAATATTATATAACCAGCTGCTTTCCTTATGCCAGGCATAGAAATTGATAAAATATGCATTGGATGGAACTACTTTATACAGAATTTATTGCTACCAAAAAGAAAAGAAAAGAAAACCCTCACCTCGGCGCGCGCGCGCGCGCACACACACACACACACACACACACACACACACACACACACGCCCCCCGCCCCCAATGTATTGTGCTGGGTTCTTCTTTTTTTTCCAGGTGGCCTCCCTCTAATATGATTGGGTGGCTTCCTACAGTTCTGCCCTGCCCAGAAGCATCCCTATTCCTATGCTATGTCCTTGCCTCTCTCCAACTCTGAGGCCCAGGAGTGTTTTCATGACTTTAGGTCTTCAGCTGGAAAGCTGCCTGTAGTGAGGGAGGTGGTCCAGGCTGATCAGCACCCAGTAGAGCAGAGTGAAGAGAATCACAGGTTCTGGTAAATGCTGGCTCTAATATTGGCTTGCAGTTAGCACCAGGGGTTAGATACTTCATCTCCACGAACCTCAGTTTCCAGAACTGAAAAGTGGAGATGGTGATCGTATCAACCAGGTAAGATGTTTTAGTTGCTCAGGCTGCCTTAGCAAATCATCAGAAGAGGTAGCTTAAATGACAAAAATTTATTTTGTCACCTTTCTGGTGTCTGGAAGTCCATGATCAAGGTGTCAACAAGATGTGTTTCTGATAAGGAGCTTCTCCTTGCCTTGTAGATGCCCTCCTTCTCACTGTGCCCCCACCTGGCCTTTTCTCTATTCCAACTCAAGGAGAGAGGGGAGGAGATAGAGAGAGACCATGTCTCCCTTATCTCCCCCTCTTTTGGGAAGGCCACCAATTCCACCCTTCTGAACTCATGTAAGTTTAATTGCTTCCTAAAGCCCTTACCTCCAAATACAGTCACATGGTGGGGAAGGGGTTGGGCTTTAACATAAGTTTTATGGACACAATTCAATCCAGAGCAAAGCGTTTCTTTTAAAATGAGATCACTCATGTAAAGTATTTGAATCTAGAAAGCACCTTGTTGTTGTTGTTGTTAGGCGCTGTCAAGTCAGTAACCGACTCATAGCGACCCTCATAGGGTTTTCAATGGCTGACTGTTTCAGGATTGCCTTGGGAGTGGATTGCCAGGCCCTTCTCCCATTTTTGCGGTGCTGGGAATTGAACTTGGAGCCTCAGAGACTGCAACACAGCGCTCTATCCACTGAGCTAAATCCCAGAAAGCACCTAGTAATTATCTATTATTATTATTATTATAATTATTGTTGTTAGGAGTAGAGAGTATAGTCTATCCTGGATGACGAGTAGATTACTTGACACCCACCATGAGGAGGAGTAAGGACTAGGGAAGGAAGATGCGGTGCAACATCACAACCAGATACCAGGCCTCAGGAAATACCCCAAGAAGGTGCCATAAATGTGTGGAGGAGGAAGCTTCCTTATAAAAGGGACCAGGTCACCTATGATGAAAGAAAACAGCCTTTATTGATCTGATTCACTAACATAATAACAGCTGCCATTTATTTAATACTATGTGCTGCATACTTTATGTGTCTTCTCTCGATTAACTGTCTCCCAACAGCCTCAACATGGGGAAATGGAGATTCCAAGAACTGAAATGGCCTTACCAAGGTTACACAATGATTAAGTGGCAGAAGCTTCATTTAGTTTCAAAACCATTAGACCCAGAGTTTTGGACTTTAATCTCACATCCCAGCTCAGTGTTGTTAACATGGAGACTGGAACACGTGGCTCATTCTCCAGAGTCACCATTAACTAGAAAGAAGAGCTGGTCTCTCACAACATGTTGTCACGGAAGCTGATGTATAGAATCAGCTCCTGCAGCACTTTGAAAGGGCTAGAAAAATCCATTTGCCTCTGAACATATTGGGTTAACCATTAATATATAAATTGGGGAAATGACAGCTGGCTGTTACTGTATAACAAATAATTGACTCCAAAATTCAGTGGGTTCAAACAGTAACCATTTGTTCTTGCTTACATTTCTGCAGGTCACTTGGGTATTGGCTTATCTAGGCTGGGCTCAGCTCAGTGGCTCTGCCTGCAGCTATAAATCTGGCTGCACATGGCTCCATGTTCTGGGCTCCCTATGTAGTCATTTGGGCCTCAGGCTGGGGGAAAATGCTTCTTAGGAGATAGGAGACATGATGCCTTAAGGCCCAAGTGCAGAACTGGCACATGATCACTGCTGCCCAGACTCCATCTGCCAGAGCAAGTCACAAGCCAGTGGGGAAATTGACTCTACCTTTTGTGAGAAGGACTGCAAAGTTACAGCGCGAAGAGTGTAGATAAAGGATCAGCTTTAAAAAAGAAATGAGGCCAATAATTCAATCTACCAAATACATTTTCTGATGAGGGGGATTATATAAAGAGGGTGGAGTGGGAAGAGAGGATCCCTGAAATCTGACTAACTGTCAAAAGATTTGCCACAATGGGCTTTGCCGAGGAATAAAACACCACATTTCCTCATTTCTCCAACTGAGATGATGGAAGACAAACCCTCCCACCCTCCTCTTTCTTTTCCTTAAAAAGTATACAAAATTGTAGGATGCCAAAATATTAGGCAAGCCTGGCTAAAAAGGCAGATCCTTTCAGTCTCAAATTTCAACCATGTGTAAAAGTAGTGTTTGGCAAATTTCTGTATAAAGCATGCTCCTCAGCAGTTGAGTCTGAATCCCCAGTTGGTGTGTGACCTACCCCTCTGTAATCTATAAACACAGATACCAGCCTAATTGCTTGACCAAGAGGAATAAGTGTCCTAAGAAAACAAAAAAGGAAAGCCCCTAGAAACATAAATCGGAAGGGACTGGGGCCAGATTTTACAGCAGAAAGTCAGGGTAGGCCTCCAGAGGTGTCATGTTACTAGACAGGGCTGTCTTCACATTTCATTTTGCTGGCTCAGCAGATCAGATGATGGGGTTGCTTCTGAACCAGGTAGATTTGTCTGTTATTTAGTGAAGATCTCCCCGGGATCAGTTTCCCGGGATCATTTTCTGTTCTGCCTTATTCAGACAGTTCTAAATAAACTCCACAATGCCAATCGTTGCTGTTCCCAAGAAGCAAAGAAAGAGATGAGCTCTTTCTTGGGGTCCTTGCAGCATCTGGGTACCTTCCTACTCCCAATTTCTTATGAACTATCGGAAAACTCATCATGTAGCACGGTGCACAGGTCAGTATCCAGATGCCTTCTTGGCCCAAATGATAGGGGCTTCCAATCAGCAGTTAACTGCTGCAGATCTCCTATGGTACATCTCACATTGTTGCCAGGCAAGGGAAAGTAGAAAAGGAAGGGAGGGGGAGGAAACTGTTGTCTGCAGAGAAAGCAGAACTGTCCATCAGTACTCACTGTGTCAGAGCTCTGGCAACTCTAGTTGCACTGCAACTGGAAAGCCAGGGGTTAAGAGTTTTGGGCTTTGCTTATAAAAACACAGACCAAAATCAGATAAGATAACTAATTTAGAAGCAATTACAATGCACTTTATTCTATTCTTTTGCCAAAGAGTACCTTATCAGAGCTTGCTTTCCTTTTTAGTTTTCCTTTTAAGTCTCAAAAATGCCTTCAAGAAAAAGAAAAGACACAGATCACGCATATTAGGAAAGGGGATGATAATTACATTGGTGATCCCCATTGGACTGAAGGGAGAATCTGGGTTCAATGCCCATTGGTTCTAGAGTTTGACAAACTTGCCAAGTCGGCCTGACCAACCTCACATCCTGGTGGGGATATATATATTTTTTTTTCATGAACATATGGGTTATGTTAGTGTTTAGGAGGCTGTTAAATTTTAAAAAAAGAAAAAGTTAAAGTACAACACATTTTATTATATCAAGGGCTAGTTCCTTTTTTGTGCTATTTAATACATTATCCCTGGTTATTTAAAAAGTAAACATCATTAAAAATAAATAAGCACCACTGTCTAATGCAATGGCTGACAAACTCTTGGGTATATAAGAATCCTTTCCAGAGTTTATTACAAATTCCAAATCCAATATAGTAAGCCTGGAGAATAGCACTGAAATCTCCATCTTTAGTCCTCTCCCCACAAAATGTGGCTCATGACCAAAGTTTTGAAAATAACTGCTCGAACCCTCTTTCTGATTGTCTTTGGTTGACTCTTAGCATCACGTGCATTGTGCTCCATGTCTGACAGTATCAGGAATGACAGTGCACTGCCTATGCCTGCTTTTCAGAAGGTGTTTGCTTTTCTCTAGCCACATTCATTTGCTGTGGGTCCAAGAAAGAGAAAGAGAAAGAGAGAGAGAGGGGCAGAAGGGGGGGGGGATCACCTGAGTTCTTATAGGAAACTTGAGCCATTTTATTCCAGAACTCAGAGGAAAACATTGGAGACCGCTAAACCAGTGCTTCTAAACCAGAAGTGACTTAGTCTTCTATGTTTAAAACTTTCCGGGGACCTTTGGGTTATTACAGCCCTGATGTGGGGGGGACAATGAGGAAGAGTCCTGCTGCATCTGGGGGTAAATTGGGGATGCTACTAAACATCCTGCTGTGTATAGGACAAACTTCCACAACAAAGAATTCCCTAGAACAAAATATTAACCATGCTGTAGTTAAGAAATGCTGATTTAGACCTAACTGTTCTTTAAAGGGAACTTGAAAAGTTTATGCCCCATCTCCATGTGCTCAAAAGATATTGAACCCCAATGGTGAAGAGTCTTGAATGACATTCTTAGGCATGTAGACACTGTTCCACATTTAGCTATCTTAGAATGAAGAAAATCACCTGTGCTTGCAAATAATTAGCCCAGAGGAGACCAAGTAATGCTAACCAATGCAAAACAGCTTTTAGTTGACACGAGTACATCAAATTTTGGCACCAAAGAAACTACACCAGAGAGGATCAGTATGTCTAAATAATTGATTTCTAAAAAACTTATTCTAGTACAAACTTATTAAGATATGGCTGGGGACACAGCAGTGTTTGGCCTCAAACAGATTATCTTCTATGAGAGAAGATCATGTCTACCTCAAAGGCCATGATCAAAGGCGAAAGAAATTGACTTAAAATGGAGCATATGGAGCTACAGTAAATACAGGAGGGGACTCCTGAGTCCACTGAGGAGAAGGTGTCCATAGGAACTGGAAGAAGGATCAGGGAAGCATGTCTGACTTTTTTTGATAGATTGGTCTTTAAAAATAAGTATGATTTAGAGAGAAGATTATTCAAGCAAAGCTTCATAGGCAAAGAAAAGCATAGGGTGATGCTGGTGGGGGCAATGATCACAGGAGACTGGGAACTTCCATTAACACTGAGGAAGAGAAGTGAGATTGCCCCTGTTTGAGAAGATTCTGACTACATGGCTAATCTGGTTGGACCATTTACTGTGGATAATGAGGGACCACCCAGGCCCTACATCCTATGAAGCTCTAACCCCTAATCTACTCCCTAAACAGTTCCTGGGCAAAGTCAAGGAGGCAAGGAGGCACATAGGCACTTACTTTCCCTGGAGGTCTTGCTACACCCTCCCCCTCTCCCCAGCTGCCACTTCTAAGCTGCAGACTCAGCTTCCTAGGAGGCCTGCTGAGTGACAGGGGAGAGAATTTGGTTGTTTACAGAAGGCACCAAGAGTGCAAGAAGAGTTTCCACCTTATACAAAAACATCCCCACCTGAAGCCCCATGCAGCCAGGTTGCTGGCTCTCATTAACCCCAGGCCCTGCACTTAGGCCACCTCCTTCCTCAGGGAGCCAGCCCTGTGTCTCCAGGTCAGGATGGGGGAAGTAAGGTAGCTGCCGGGCTGCTAGGCAGAGGCAGCTCTGCTAACTCCATGTCGGTACAGATTAAGTTTGGGTTGTCTCTTTCAACTACATACCTCTGGTCTAAACTACCATCAATCTTTTTTTTCTTTTTACCCTTTATTGATAAATGTTGGTGGGGTATAGAGTAATACAGCATTTGCTTTTTCCATTGTGCCACTATTACATCACCTTTGGTTTACACTTTCATCTTGCAAAGTTTATGGAACCTTCTGACTAATATGTAGTAAAATTTGTATGAATTTATGGGCTATATTGCCCTACTTTTCCCATGTACTCTTGAGATTATCCTTTCTCCCTTTATCTCTTTATATTATTTCTCCTCCCCTTGACCCCTTCCACAACCTTTACTTCCCTTTGCTAGTCCCCTCCCTCCTCCTTTCTACTCTGCTTATATTTTCCATTCTTGTTAATATATCCACTTATATATAACATCAGTCTTTAAAATTAACAAGTAATTGCTCAAGTGTAAATACAGATGGGTGCAGTGGCGCACACCTGTAATCCTAGCGACTCAGGAGGCTAAGGCAGGAGGTTTGCAAGTTTAAGGCCAGAGGCAGCCCTAATTTAGTGGTACCCTGTCTCAAGATAAAAATTTTCTTAAAAGGGCACTAGGCAGTGGCGTATGTCTGTAATCCCAGCAACTCAGGGGGTGGAGGCAGGAGGATCTAGAGTTCAAGGCCAGAGGTAGCCTGCATAATTTAGCGAGACTCTGACTCAAAATAAAAAGTGAAATATGGGCTTGGGGGTGCAGCCTGATGGTAGAGCACTTGCAAAGCAAGCGCAAGGCCCTGGGTTCACCCCCCCAGTACCACACACGCAAAAAAATAGTATAAATACAAAAGGCAATTTTCATAGAACTGTGGAGAGTATAAGAAGAAAACACAAAAAAGTAACAGATATCTCTTTGAATAAAGAGTTTCTGAGGACCAAACAATAGAAGAAGCCTTTGTTGAAGGCTGAATGGGCTAAAGCGAGGATTCTGTGTACTCTGAGCCACATTCCCCAAACTGTGTTCCATGAGATGCACTGAGTTCCTTGAGATGATATTAGTTGTTTCACAAAACAACCCATCATCAAGTAAGCTTGGGAAATCTCAAAAAGTACTCACTGCCATCCAGAGTCTCCAAGGAAGTTTCAAAATGCCTCTGCATATCCTCACATCAAATATTCTGAATAAGAAAGAAAAAATGTGTCTGACCTTTGTCAACTCAGATATTCTAAATAAATTTAGTTGGGGACTTTTGACTTTTTTATTTTTTAATAGTATACCTACCAGCATTTCATGGGGACTTCAGTATTTAACAAGCTCTTCTCACATTCCAAGTGCTGCCCTAAACGCTTTACAATGTATTAATTCATTTAATTCCCATAGCATACTTATGAGGCAGAAATTATTGTTTTTATTTTTAATTTATCTTTTCTTTTGGTTTCTGGGGACTTTTGTGGGTTTTGTTTGTTTGTTTGTTTTCATGGTTGTTGCTCTATTCTGAGACAGAGTCTTGCTGTGTAGCCTAGGCTAGCCTCAAACCCATGATCCTCAGACGTCAGCCTCCAAAGTGCTGGGATTAGTTATTGTCCTTATTTTACAGGCACTGAGGGCCCACAGCACCAGTTTTGCAGCCAGTTCATGGAACATGGCATGGGAAACACAGTGTCCTTAGAGGGGCTGCCCAAGGGAAGAGCATGGAGGGAATCTGGCTCTTTCCTTGGAAAGGTCCCTTATCTACTTGTGCTACTTCTAGGCTGCCCAGGGCTATATATTTCTGTGCCATGATTTTAATATACTCTTTCTACCTCAATGATCTGCAGGCAAAGGGTAGGAAGGAGAGTACCCCAGGCTGAGAGTGCCTCAGCAGACACTGCTACCAGGGACCACAAATCAAGGGGCAGCAAGGACTCAGATGTACACTGGAACCACAGTCATAGATGACAGACTGGAGCCTGCCAGGGCCTTAAAGAGTATGGTCCCTGTTGCTAACTTTACACACATGGGAGGTAAGTGAGACTGAGAGAGGATGTGTCTTGCCCAAGGGCTCACAGTTACTGCCTGGTTCCTCTTTCCTTGTCTAGGACTTTCCCCTACACATCATTATACTGCTGTTCATTTTGATGATTGACAACAACTTAGGTTGAGCTACTATGATGACTGAAGTAACAAAAGACACTCTTTACTCACAGTGGCCTGCAGCTGTACCACTGTGGTGTCCAATCCTGTCAGATGTCGGAAGCTAAGCAGGGTTGGCCTGGTTAGTACTTGAATTGGAGACCGCCTGGGAACACCAGGTGCTCTAGGATTGGGAGAAGGACCCAGAAACCCTCCCAGAAAGCAATCAGCCCCTGAAAACCCTCTGAATAGCAAAGAAGCACTGACAATAATGTTTCATCTGTTGTACCTACGGTCGCTATGAGTAGGCCACTGACTCAGGAGCACCTAACAACAACTGCTGACAATGGTAGTAGCATGGGCTGCACATCCCAGAGGCATGGGCCAGCTCATACCTCTTAATCCTCCAACCCCTGCATTTGGGTTCTTTAAGTGAAAATTAAAAACCCAAAAGAGCCAGGTGCTATGGCACACACGTGTAATCCCAGCAACTCAGGAGACTAAGGCAGGAGGATTGTGAGTTCAAGGCCAGAGGCAGCCTGTGTAATTTACCAAGACTGTCTTGGGAAAAAAAATATATACTTTTCTTAAGAACAAAGTACCTTTTCATCCTATAGAACTCCCTAGATGCATTTTCATGATTTAATCAATCCATAACACATACATGTATCAAACATCATGCTATATGCCATAAACATAGATAGTTTTAATGTGTCAAGTAAAAAAAAGGTAAAAGTAAATAAATAAAGACACATAGGGAAAGAAGAACAACAGCTCCTCCATGAGAACACGGCACAAGCTGGAAGTCCTTAATTTCTTTCAAATGCTCCTACCTGTTATGGCGGGCACGCTATACAGCATTCATCCAGAAAAGGAAGCTGCTGAGTTGCTGGGAGGTAAGAGATCAGCTTCCTTTGAAGGCTGGTGTGGGCAGGAAGACAAGGGAGCCACCCTACAGCTGCAGAAGCTGTTGCAGCCCCTGGAAAAGGCACATAAATCCTGCCCCCACACATGTCACTGTTGCTGAGCCAGGCCTGCTGGATCTAAGAGCAGGTGCCCTTATAGGAGGCTCTTGGCATGGCTCTGTGCCTTCCCTTCCAAGTCCTGAATTAGGCCAGGCAGAGCAGGGACAGGTCCACCCTTGTGCTCTGGGAGATTTCCTCTGTCCTGGACCAGACCTATCCTGGACTTCACAGCTGAGAGAAATCTGGCCAGTGTGTGGTGTGGATGGCTGCCCACAATATGGCAGACACAGCTGACTTGTTACTGCCCAGGGCAAACCCAGCTTTAAGAGATGAGCTTTCCAGACCATGAGCCGTGGTCCGAGAAGATGGAAAATAAGCAGCACAGATGTGCATTAGCAAGGGGCAAGGGGCAGAAAACACATAGGAGGGATCCTGAGCCTGACCAACTCAAATCACAGAATGTGAAGAGCATGTAAGGTGAACAGAGAAATCATATACTACATGGAAACTAGAACAGTCAGTGTGGAAGACTGATGAGACCCAGTGTTACCATATGCTAAAGACATTTCATGTGATTTCAGGTAGGCTCATGTAGCATTTTGGACCAACTCAAAGAACAAAAATGGAATTAATTACTTCCTCCATCAGTAAATCTGCCCACACTTTGCAAATTCACACGGACCTCTCTTTCTCTGTGGCATGTTCTCTAATTGTTTTGCCTATGTGTGTCTTGTGTTCCTAACTAGACTGAAACTCTCTGGGTCAGGCCAAGAAGCTGAGAAGAAGGCGACAACGAAGGATTCAGACATGGCTCAAAGTCTCAGGGGGGTGGGCAGGATCAGAACAGAAGGACGATGAGAAGTCTGTGTCTGGGAGGCTGGAAGAATGATGCAGTTCCTCTATATCAGAGCAGGCAATGGAAGGAAATTCCAGAAAGACAGATGTAGCTTGAGGAGTTTGACAGGTGTGTAAGATGAGGACAGGGTAGACTTAGAACACAGTGGGTCAGAGAAGTTGAAGAAAGAGAACCAGAGTGAGAACCCCCAAAACTGGGCTGATTCCAGGGCAGAGGTCTTTATGCCTCTGTCCTTTTTATGGTCACCCTCCTACTGTCCTTTAGGTATTCCTGACCCCTAAAAAGGGACACAGTTCTGACTATGATATTTTGAAGGGGAGAGATATTCAGGGGCATTCAGTCAGTATTTCATATATGCCTGTCACCCTTGACTGGGACAGCTGAAAGGTACAGAGAATGGACAGAAGGTTTCTTGTCCTGGAAGAACAGCATGGATTTCTTGAACATCCATTCCCCAGTGCTTTGATGCCTGCCATGCCTGGTCAAAGATTTGTTTAGAGATAACAATATAAAACCATTCATTGTTTGAATGCTAAAATGCTTGTTCCAGTCAGCCACTCTGAGACTGACATTCAGTTAGCAAATATTTATTAACAGCCACACCACGCCAGGCATAGCACAAGGCAATGTGAATGCAGTACAGCAACCTCATCCTTTCTCCTTTCTTCCCTCTCTTCCTTCCTACCTGTCTATTTTTCTGGTTTCAGAATGATTTCTATAGGATCAAGTAAAACCCCATTATGAGGTTTTTAGATAGCAAAATTTTTGCTGCATCCCTCTAGAGATCCATTTGTTATTTCTCTTTGTTCCTTGACCTAAAATACATACAGTGAAAGAATAAGTTACTGACACTTCAAAATCACAAAAGGAAAATTTTAAATAACTGCAAGATGAATGACCCAGAAAATAGTATTCAAGTGTTAGCCTCCCTTAACAGCTCTTAAAGTCATCTCTGAAACACTGAGAAACCATGCAAACTTTTCGTATGTCTATCTATCCATAGGGCTGGGATTTAGCTCAGTTGGCAGAGCACTGCGCTACAGTCTCTGAGGTCCCGAGTTCAATTCCCAGCACCGCAAAAATGGGAGAAGGACCTGGCAATCCACTCCCAAGGCAATCCCGAAACAGTCATTGAAAACCCTATGAGGGTCGCTATGAGTCGGATACCAACTCGACAGCACCTGACAACAACAACAACATCTATCCATAAATGCATATTCATTTATATAGATACACACACATGCATATATACATACATACAAGTGGCTCTCTCTGTGTCTTTACAATATATGTCAGTACCAGCAAAGCTTAGGATATAAGAACTTGACATGCTGTAAGAAAATTTTTGAAATAAGAAAACTGAATTCTAGGGTGGGCATGGAGAAAAAAATAGGAGAGGAGGAGGAAGAACTGAAGGAGGAGTAGGAGGAAAACTGAATTCCAGATAACCACTTAGACATAATTAGATAATCAGTTAAGGCACTAGAAGCCACACCTATGAGCTACCAGAAAAGGAATGTTTCCATTGTTGCTGTTGTTAGGTGCCATTGAGTCAGGTCTGACTCATAGAGACCCTACATACAACAGAACAAAACACTCCCTGATTCTGTGGCAGGCACACAATCTTATTTAGTTTTAAGCCCATTGTTGCAGACACTGTCAATCCAACTAGTTGAGGGTTTTCCTTTTTTTTTTGTTTTCTTGTTGTTGATCTGCTGCTGTCCTAAACATGATGTCCTTCTCCAGGGACTGGCCCCCCTGACTACATGTCCAAAGTACATAAGGTGCAGTCTAGCCATCTTTGCCTCCCAGGAGCACTCTGGTTGCACGTCTTCTAGGACAGATCTGTTGGTTCTTTTGACAATCCATAGTATATTCAATATTCATCTCCAGAACCATAATTCAAAAGTATCACTTCTTTTCCTTTCTCCCTTATTCAACACCCAGGTTTCACAACTGCATTATGTGACTGAAAATATCATGGCATAAATAGGGTACACCTTCATCTTCAATGTGATATCTCTATTTTTTGACACTTTAAAGAGGTCTTTTGCAACAACTTTTCCCAATGCAATGATGTGTCTTTTGATTTTTTGACTACTACTTCCATGAGTGTTGATTATAGAACCAAGTAAAACAAATTCTTGAACAACGTCAACCTTTTCTCCATTTATCATGAAGTTACTTACTGACCCAGTTGTAAGGATTTTTTGTTGTGTTGATGTTGAGGCACAATGCATACTGAAGGCTGTGTTCTTTGATCTTCATTAGCAAATGTTTCAAATCCTCTTCACTTTCAGCAAGCAAAGTTGTGTAATCTGCATAATACGGGTTGTTCATGAGTCTTCCTCCAGTCAAGATACCACGTTCTTCTTCATAAAGTCCAGCTTCTCGGATTATTTGCTCAGCATATAAATTGAAGAGATATGGTGAAAGTATACATCCATGATGCACACCTTTCTTGACTTTAAAACAGGCAGTGTTTCCTTGTTCTATTTGAATGATTGCCTCCTGGTCCATGTACAGATTCCTCATGAGTACAATTAAGTGCTCTTGTGTTCCCATTCTTTGCAATGTTAGCCATAATTTGTTATGATCCATAGTCAAATGCCTTTGCATCATCAATGTAATATAGATAGACACCTTTCTGGTATTCTCTGCTTTCAGATAATATCCATCTGACATCGCAATGATGTCCCTGGTTCCATGCTGCCTTCTGAATCTGGCTTGATTTTTGGGCAGTTCCCTGTCTATATACTGCTGCAGTTGCTTTTGAATGATCTTTAGCAAATTTTTCTTGCATGTGATATTAATGAAATTGTTCAATAGTTTCCAAATTCAGTTGGATCCCCTTTCTTGGTAATATGCACAAATATGGATCTCTACCAGTCAGTTGGTCAGGTAGTTGTTTTCCAAATCTCTTAGCATAAATAAGTTAGCACCTCCAGTGCTTCATTTGTTTGTTGAAACACCTCTAATATAGACCTCATTTTATGACATCACTTTAAATTAAAAGTAAGACCATGGCACCAAATAGCAGCACAGAGCTTTCAAAGAGCAGTTAAGAAGGGACTCCCGAGGTGTGATAATTTTAACTAGCAAAATAATGGGCAAATGAACAATGAATTCTAAAATATTCTGTTCTTCCTACTTATACTGTTAAGCTGGTGACTGTAGTTATAACTGTCTCCTTTGTGCATTTCCTAGAAGTTGGAGCTGGCTTTTTTAAAAAAACTAAATAATTCATTTTGCTATAAACCCCAAAAGACACACAATTTGTGTTTAGACTGTAATTTGTGTGAGACTTCAGCCACTGGTTGTATTGTCTAGATCATTTACACAGTGCGCCCTTGCAGCTCAAGTGCTTTTGGCATTTAGTCTAAAGGGAAAAGCCATGTAACTACAATCTCTGTTTGACAATTACCTATGATATAATAGTCAGCTTGTAAAGCCTGATTTTTAAAAATAGCTGTTGCAATGGAATACATCTGACATCGGAAATGTCATATTAACAGCTTAGTAAAAAAAAAAAAATTTCCAATGCTGCCATGGTAAAAAGAACATGCTTTCAAAGATACCATGGCTGAATAGTTTATCAAAAAATAAAAATTAAAAAGGAGGAGGAAAAGACTAAGATCTACTGAGCCTCCAGTAAACTAAAGGGCATTTTGGAAGACTTTCAGAAACAAGTTAGACTTTATTTTCAAGTAAAGAACATGCCATATGACAAACACATAGCAATATTTCAGGGCCAATATTGCAAGGATAAACATTTAGTTTTATGTACATTTAATACTAAACACTCATGACTACTAAATATGCCTTATTAATGCAAATGCTCACTATTGTTCATGTGAAAGGATTGACTGAGATTTTGCAGTCAGGACTTTATGTCTAAGAGTGAGAAATAAGTCAAATTGGGAAAAAGAGAGCAATTACTCAGAACTATTCAAATTTCCTCAGGGCAAGAAAGTTGTCTCAATTTTGCATGGATTAGTTTGAATAAGCTAAGCTGTGCTTTGCTAGTTAACACTGCCCTAAATCTCTGGTTTAAAGGCTATTCCTTACTATCACAAGACAACTGCACCGGGATCCTCCAGAGCAGCTGAGGGACTCACTCCTTTTAGGCTGTGTAGCTGGGAAAGCTGGAACACATAGTTTTACAAAGTATAGCAGAAGAGAGAAAGCTAACAATAATATGTCGGCTCTCAGATGTGTCAACTTGCTGGCCACCCACCTGTCAGGTAGCTGAGAGATGTGAGGAATACATAAATATTCTAGGTGAGACAAATATCTGTCCCACCCTGGGTCCCTCATCTGCTTCCACCAAAATTTATGCTAAGAGACATTGACAATTAGTCCCAAACATTCTCATCAGGATGTTTTCTCCAGCCCCCCTTTGACATATTAGACTGATTAATGCCTACATGAATGCTAGAAAATGATGCATTCAAACAAAATACTTATGAGATTCTTTTCATTTGTGGATGTCCCCTCCCCACCAAAAATAAAAAAGAAGAAGAGTTCTTAGGAGAAATCAGTGTTTCTCAGCTTGCAAAAGGATTAGGCCCTGCTGCACTGGCCGTCTGTCAACTCTTGGGGTGCCCACACATTTCTTAGCCCCAGGAGGCCCTGATTAGGTAGTTAGGAGCTTTGAGTGCTTAATGTTGAAAAAGGGTTTTGTTCTTTTCCGTACACAGTTTGCATTGTAACATTACTTTCTATTTCAGGACATAGATGTGTTTATGTTAATTTGATGATTCTCTCTAGAAAGAATATGTGAACTGTATAATTCTGCCTTCATGCTTAACAGCCTCAGTAAAGTAAGATTACTAGAATCCTACCATTCTAGGAAAAATGGAAGTGGGAATATTCTGGGCTTCAGCTCTAGTTCTTTTTTGTTTAAACTTTGCTCAAAAAAAATTTTTTTTTGCACCGTGGAGAAATTTCCATATAATATTTTCCAATAGAGTTAGCCAAGAATATATCCGAAGTGGGAAACATTACATGTGTTACCATTTAACACTGATAGATCACTTAAATACACAGGTGATTGCAATGCACTTTACACAGCAGTGTGAACTCATGTGCATGGCACTGGAAGGGTGTTGTGGGTTCCCCTCCAGCTCCCAAGCACTTTCATGCTGTGACCTTGATTGAGTCAGTCAACATTTTTCTGCTAGATTTCCACAAAGAAGGGAGAGATGAACAGATGACATGTAAAATATGTGTTCTTTGAGGAAAGGAGAGGGGGCGCTACATGAACTGAATAGTGAGGTATGAGTACTTGGCTATGCATTTATATGACAGATGTCATTTATTGGATTGAAGTTTAGCTCAGTTGGTAGAGCACTGCTCTGCATTCTGAGGATCCAGGTTCCATCCGCATCACTGCAAAAATGGGAGAAGGACCTGGCAGTTCACTCCCAAAACAATCCTGAAACAATCAGCCATTGAAAATCCTATGAGGGTCTCTATGAGTCAGGCCCGACTCAATAGCACCTAACAACCTGTCATTTATAGGGGATGTTAACTCCATCCTGATGGTTTAAAAATGATATAAGCACATTTCACTCTGACTATTCTGCCAAGATATATGACACAAGAGTGGTCTTCCTAGTAGAGGGACTAGTACAGAGGGGTAAGGAGATGCAGGGGGGAGATGGGAGGGATGGGAGGTAGAGAGAGCACGGCAGGGAGGGTACATATGATCAAAGCATGATATGAGCATGTATTCAAATGTCACAGTGAAGACCATTAATATGTACAATTAATATGCATTAATAATTATAATTTTAAAACAATGATCTTCTAATGTATCTTCTTTCATCATCACCTAGTCTCAGAATCTTTTACATGATCTTCTAGTCTTGGTTAATTTATTAGAAAGTGATGGACTTGTTTTTTTTTTCCCAAGTCTACTTAAATCTTCTGCCTTGTATCTGTTGATCAAGCTGGAAAATGTCCTCATTTCATTTTAAAAGCAGATTTAAATGTATTTATTTACTTTCCTTATCTCCTCTGGTCTTCACTCATAATCCCTGGGCTTATTTCACTAGGAAAACACAGTTAAGCAATACTTTCCTGGAAAGAAAGAAGACTTGCTTCCTGAAAATAGTAACAGGAGAAAAGATATCTCCATTATATTTATTAGTAAAATCAAGATCAGGCAATTTTTTTCAGTGTGCTTAGTAAAGTTTTATTTTAAAGTTGTTGGTTTAAATTATACTGCTTTTTGTAGGTCAGTGATACAGCAATACTGTACTTTATCCTTCCTTGATATGTTAAGCCTGCCATTTCTTTTTTTCCTCTGACTCCTCATCATGCAAAAGATCTCATAATATCTAGGCTAACCCTTACACCAAAATACTTGGTTGCTTCATAGGGTTTTGTCAAGGACTGTGTTCATTGAATAAAAAATAAACCAACAATGCTCAGTTTACACTAGGTCCTTATGTGACAAAATTGCTCAAATGATATGTGAAAGGTACATTGGAATTGTATCATGAAAGATATTGGAGGTCATTCTGAAGATTTTGGGAGGAATTGGTAAAGTTGCTGCTCTGTACTCTCTGAGGACCCAGGTTCGATTTCCAGCACTGCAAAAATGGGAGAAGGATGTGGCAACCCACTCTAAAAGCAACTCCAAAGCAATTAGCCATTGAAAACCCATAGTGAGAGTCACTATGAGTTGGACCTGACAGCACCTAACAACAAGAAGATGGAAATTCATTAGAAGTTTTGAGGCAGAGATAGTATATTATCTCATCTGTGTTTAACAAAATAAAATAGCCAGTATGAAAAATGGATTAGAAATATAACATAAAAGGGGAAGTAGACCAGTTAAGGCAGCAATATTTTAAATGAAATCAAAGCAAGCCCAGTAGCACAGAGAACGAACAGATAGAGATAGACCAAGAGATATTTCAAACGTGAAGTGAATAGCTCTTAGGGACCAATGGGACAGAAGTGGCAAAGACCAAAAAGTGAAATAACAGAAGCAGATGATTAATGAGACTCTGTTTTAGAGATGGCAAAATGCAAACCAATACTTCCAGGTCCCTTCCCCCATATTTGTTTTTCATGGCACACCTAGTCTGAATTTACTTAGATCATTGACAATCTGTCTTTATAGTCTACTAGTAACTTTGGCCTCAATGCCTACATTTCTAATGATAAAAGGAGGGGAGGGAACCAGATTTTTAAAACCTAGTTTCTCCTTTATCTCAATCATCTTAGCAGTGAACAAAGGTAAAGCACCAATGCATGAGGAATAGGGGGTTACTAAAAATATTCTGATTCTTTCTTCCCCACAACCTGTGAGCATTGAGAGCTTGGTGGCCAAGGAACTACCTGAACCCTTCAGACCAAGAGTACCTGGGGACCACAGGTGGATACTTCCAAGGGCAGATTTATGGATGCAACCAAGTGTTTCAGAGTATTGAGCTTTAGAGAGAAACTTGGATACCATAAGATTGGCTTGGGATGACATTCATACATAATAAATTTACAGTTTACTCACCACTACGTGCAGTGTTTGAGAATCTTCTAATGGAAAAAAATAGAGCTTCTTACCTCAGTGGACTAAGGTCACAGACATAATAGTAGCTCTCAAAAATGTATAGAAAGACTTGGTAACTAATCTCTGGGTATATTTTCATAGTCATTTGGCTAGGAGAAAGGAAAAGAGGACAGGGATAGAAAAGAAAAAGAAAGGTAGGGGAGGGGAGAGGAGGAGAAGACAGGAAGGGAGAAGAGAGGAGAGAAAAGGAAAGGAGAGGAAAGGAACTTTTATCTTGCATGATTATTCAAGTCAAGAATATGCAAGATACCAGGGAGATTTTTTTTAAAAAGCAGATGTGCTCACAGAGGTAAATGACTGTTCAAGGCAATATGCACTGTCTGTGGGTGTTAGAAGTGAGTGATCCAAGGCCCAGGCAGTTGAGTAAGTTATCATCAAGGAGCTACAACCTAAATGAGCCTTTCAAGGAAAGATACGTCCTGAGTGGGTAGGAAGGAAAAGACAGAATACTTGGGAAATGAGACACGTTAGTTCAAGCAAGGAGGCATCTGTGTTGACCAAGAGAAACATCTAATTCAAACTGGCTCCAAATAGGGATTTTATGGTCTGATGTCACTAAAATTTCCAGGGGTCTGTCTTTAGAGACTTGAACATCACCACCAGAATGTTGTCTCTGTTCATCTCATAGCACTTCTTTTCTTTACATTCAAGAAGTCATTCGATGTGTTGAAGTGAAATGGCTACCAATCCTGTAGTCAGGAGGATAAAATATATTGATAGCTTAAGCCAGGGTTACATGGATCTAAGAAATGGAGTTAATATTAACTGGTCATTGTTTGATATTGCTGAAAAGGCAAAACAAGAGATGTCCACTATGGCATTAATAAATTTGTATGTTATATAAACCAATTTGAGATGAACAAAAGATATCTTAACGGAAAAATGGAAAATGTGATACAAGGAAGTACTGGGATAAGATCAGTAATAAAACTAGTATAGATTTTTGCTATAAAACATGGGAAACAATTGAGGATTTTTTAACATGGCAATATCTTTTAAATTCTAATGATACTCTAATTTCAAATATCCAACTAAAAATTTTCTTTCACACAGAGGAAAGGCTTCCAAATGCATTTATATTATATATTTATAGAAAATTCATATGTTTAATTGATAGTATTCATATAGAAAGGAATTTTGTAAGTGTCTATGAAGTTGTATGAATGTAAAAAAGAAGGTTTCATCTATGTGATAAATTAATTCTATTATAGCAGCTCCACGCATTAGCTGACATGAATGTACAGTTAAATAAAGTCTCCTATCTATTAATTCATTTGGGTTTTTTTTTGTTTTTTTTTTGTTTTTTTTTGAGTGCCTTCTTCCATGCAAGCCATTCAAGTCATCATGGCTTGCATTCAAAGGGAAATATGCATTTGGCTTCTTACCTTTCCATATTACTGTGGAATAACAGACAACAGATAAACATCTTCTTCATTGAACCCCAAATCTAGATCAAGTCATAGCCTAGTATGCTAAGCAGTCCATGTACTCTGCAAGGTGTCCCTAATTACAGACAAGTAAACTGAGGTTCAAAGAGTTTAAAGAAAATGCCCCCAAGAAACACAACTAGTAAGTGATGGGAATATAGGAGTCAAAGGCAGAATATTCAATTCCAAATATTTTTTTTATTGATTATACTGGGATGCCTTCTCACAATAAACTTGCTAATTATATCGTTTCCTAGGTCACTAACTGGAGTCTCAATTTTAAAAGATTAAAAATAAAAGGTTCACTGTTGATGAAGTTACTTGTCAGGAATGAACTTCTGGTTTGCCAGATGCAATAGCTACTCTGTATCACCAGATTGATTTTTTTTAGTGCTGGGGCTAGAACCTAGGGCTTGTGAATGCTAGGCAAGTGCTCTACCACTGAGTTACACCCCTACCCCCTCTTTTATTTTTTATTTTGAGACAGATCCTTGCTAAGTTGCACAGATAGATTCTGGCCTCAAACTAGTAACCCTCCTGCCTCAGCCTCCAGAGTTCCTGGGATTACAGTCCTGTGCCATGATGCTCAGCTCTACATTACCATCACAAGATCTTAAAAGCCCTCTCTCTCTCTCTCTCTCTCTCTCTCTCTCTCTCACACACACACACACACACACACACACACACACACACACACACAAAGACTGCATACTGTTGTTGTTAGGTGCCCTCTAGTTGGTGTCTGCCTGCAGCCATAGCCCTATGGCATCCGATCCCTTCAGATCTCGGAAGCAAAGCAGGGTCGGGCCTGGTTAGTATTTGGATGGGAGACCGCCTGGTCCGCCATTGAAAACCCTATGAACAGCAGAGAAGCATTGACAGTAGTGTTTCTCGCCTATTGTATATAGGGTCACTATGAGTCGGATACCGACTCGATGGCCCCTAACAACAAGTTGATGTCTGACTCATAGTGACCCTACCTACAACAGACAAAACACTATTGTCGTGCTTCTCTGCTATTCACAGGGTTTTCGATGGCTGATTGTTTTTTTGGGAGTGGATTACTTGGTCCTTCTCCCAAGCCTACAGCATCTGGTGTTCCCAGGTGGTCTCCCATCCAACTACTAACCAGGCCCGACCCTGCTTAGCTTCCAAGATCTGACAGGATTGGATGCCACACTGGTATGACTGTAGGCCACTGTATTCTACTTATATATAATTCAGATTTTTTTTGTAAATTAAGTGTGATGTCAGATTCCTCAGAGACTTTCAACATTTCAAGGAATACAAGTATGAGTCCTTTTGTAAAGAAAATAATTTTTTATGACTACTTTCTACATTGGGCTAGGATTTCGCTCAGTAGAGCACTGCGCTACAGTCTCTGAGGTCCTGAGTTCAATTCCCAGCACCTTGAAAATGGGAGAAGGACCTGGCAATCCACTCCCAAGGCAATCCCGAAACAGTCAGCCATTGAAAACCCTATGAGGGTAGCTGAGTTGGATACCGACTCAACAGCACCTAACAACAACAGCAACAACTTTCTACATTAACCATTCATTAGCTCAGATACCAATATAGCTGAGTTATCTTAACAACTGACCCGAAGAATTTGAATAAAAAAAAATGTGATCAGTGTGTGGCTCTAGAAAAGAATAAATAATAAAAATGTTAAATATGTTACTTGAGACCTAATGTTGTTTTAAACTTAAGCCATCCTAAACATGAAAGATGAGAACTGGCTCAGAACTGGTAACATAGCTAAGGCATATCCGGTCACCTGGTGTGATTTTTTTGCTAAATCCCTCTTTCACATTAGCTGCCTCCCAATCAACAATTCTGAGTTCTAATGTGGTTGAATGTATTTGTGCACAGTGACCCTTGAGGTTCATAAAAGAGGCAGTTAGCCTCTGACCAACTCTGACTAATGTATATGGAGAGAACCCCATAAAATAAACATACTTCAAGTTGTTTGCCCAGTAATGGATATTTGGCCTACCCCCAACCCGTCCTTAATGCCTGCAGAAGTGGTGTTTGAAGAGTAAAACAAATTCCATTTCAGTCCCAAGGCTAGGTCTGATGCACTTTGACTAATGTTCCAAACTTTAGGGAGTA
Organism: Pedetes capensis; assembly: GCA_007922755.1. Lineage (NCBI taxonomy): Eukaryota > Metazoa > Chordata > Mammalia > Rodentia > Pedetidae > Pedetes > Pedetes capensis. The sequence goes on along the minus strand of VMDO01008186.1, from coordinate 50,797 downwards.
GCACCACCATAGAGAGCTTCTCAAGCAGCTCTTCGTTTGTTCATTATTCCACTAATGCAGCAATTATTTCAATCTACAGAGAGAACACAAAGGCTGCTATGGCCAACTGACAAGAAGAGAGTTACGTGGTACACACTATGGAAACCAAGCAGCTAGAACCAGTAACTGAAAGAAAAGGAAAGTAGCCTTCTTTTATCTCTTTGTCCCATTTCTAATCAGAACATGATGCTCCATAAATCTGATAATATTCTACACATCCAAAGCCTGAAATTTTCATATACTAGTTGACACATAATCCCCCTTAAATGAACTTATACCAAAAAAATCAAACATGCACATCCTAAAGAAATAATCAAATGTGCATCCAAATGGAGCTACAAGGATGTTGATTACAGCCTTATTTAATTGATGAAAGATAAAAAATGACCTAGATAACCACTGTAGGGGTACTGTTTTTTTTATTGCTGTTATACGGTGTTACCACTGACTTAATGGCTGAAACAACACAGAATCTATTATCTTAAAGTTCTATAGAGCCAGGTACTGTGACACATCTGTAATTCCAGCAAGTTGGAATGCTGGAGGAAGAAGATCAAGAGTTTGAAGGCAGAGGCAGCCTGAGCAACTCAGTGAGACCTTGTCTCTGAACAAAAACTAAAAGACATGGAGCTTGGGGTGAAGTTCAGTAGTAGAATAGTTGCTTAGCATGCATGAGGCCCTGGGTTTAAATCCACAGTACTGAAAAAAAAAGTTCTATAGGTCACACATTCAATAGAGTTGTCTGGTTTCTCTGCTTTGGACCTTTACCAAGCAAAAGTCAAGGTATTAGGAGGGTTTCATTCCCTTGTAGAGGTTGTACAGAAGAAGTCCTTGTTTCCTCTTGGTAGTGGGACTTAGGTCCCCTATTTTCTGCTTTCTATCAGTTGAGGACCATTGCCAGCTTTTGAGACCTCCCACATTTCCTGGCTCCTGGTCTTCATCTTCCCCCCGAGGATGGGGCCAGTCCTTGCTATGTTACATCTCTCTGGTTTGTGCTTCTGCCTCTTTCTCCCACTGTGCATGCCCTGGTGATGATCTAACATACTCTCCCTCCCTGATGGACTGTACTTCCAGCTGCAAAGTTCCATATGTTATGTAATTTAACATGTAATTTGGCATTTGACATATTCACAGATTGCAGGGATAATGGCATGCTGATCTTTAGGAGTCTCCCACACTCGCACAGTAGGACATCAGTTAAATAAAGCACAGAGTATTCTTGGAGCTAAGGGAAAGATAAACAAAAGTGATGCATTAAAAACATTTAATAATTTCACTTGGGCTGTTGTGCAAGCCTATAATCCCAGTGACTCAGGAGGCTGGGGCAGGAGAATTGAGTTCAAGGCTAAAGGAAGCAGGCACAACATTAGTGAGACACTGTCTCAAGATAAAAAATTTAAAATAAAAGAGGCTGGTGGTGTAGCTCAGAGGTAAAGTGCTTGCCTATCATATGCATGGCCTTTTCAATCCAAAACACTCCTACTACTGCTGCTGCTGCTGCTGCTGCTGCTGCTGCTGCTGGGCTGGGATTTAGCTCAGTTGGTAGAGTGCTGCTCTGCAGTCTCTGAGGTCCCAAGTTCGATTCCCAGCACCACAAAATAGGAGAAGGACGTGGCAATCCACTCCCAAGGCAATCCCGAAACAGTCAGCCATTGAAAACCCCATTAGGGTTGCTATGAGTCGGACTTGACTCGATGGCACCTAACAACAACAACTACTACTACTACTACCACTACTACTAATAATAATAATAATAAAGATAATAATAATAATAATGACATGGGAGAACCCTAGATAAAATATCACATTGATGGGAGACTGAGTCAGAACAATCACAAGTTTGAGGACACCCTGGGCAAGAACCTGTCATAGCAAGAATCTATCTCAAAAAGTAATGTGTGTGTGTGTGTGTGTGTGTGTGTGTGTGTACATGTGTGTGCCACTTTGAAAAGCATTTTTAAAACTCAGCTCCCCTCAGTACTGAAAAAAAGAAGCTCCCCAATTATACAGATGGTTTCATTCCATTTTTGTTAGAATGAACAAAATCTATCTATATGTCTCTATGTCTCTAAGTTTGTTTAATATTTACATAGCCATTTAGGTGGAAAGGTCTATCCAAAAATGTGGAGTGGTTATTTTTGAGGTTGGAGGTTTCTAATGATTTTTAGATTAATATATATATTTTTGAACTTACCTACAGTGAGTGAGTATATCATCCACAACACACACAGAGACATACAAACGTACATGCTAAAAATTGAAGTTTTCTCTTACAAATTGAATATGGTTAGTCCCTTAGACATCTAATCCATGCTGAGCAACAAAAATGTCTCTCCTACACACAGTGATATCCTCATCCTCATGGGAGTGAACCCAGTTTCCATGAACGACTCCTATCCCGGTCAGCCTATTCCAATATTGAGAAATCCATTATCTTTAAGCCAGGAGTGTCCCAGGAGCTATTAAACCAAGTTATACGAGAAGAATCTCACTACTTTTCTATAGCTGTAATAATATATTGTTGTTTATTGCCATCTCCAAGAAATTTTCTGACATGACACAGCCTAAAACATCCATGGAGTTGGGGTTTAGCTCAGTTGATTGAATGCTGCTCTGTACTCTCTAATACCCTGGGTTCATCTCTAGGACTACAAAAATGGGAGAAGGATCTGGCAACCCACTCCAGAAACAATTTCAAAACAATCAGCCACTGAAAACCCTATGAAGAGCAGAGAAGCACTGACACAGTGAGGAGCATAGCAGTGTTAGGTAATGTTCATTCTGTTGTACACAGGGTCACTATGAATTGGACCCGACTTAATGGCACCTATCAACAACAAACAACAAGATATCTGTATGCCAATGTTGGGTATGGTTTATATTTCAGACAACTAAAAATAAGACTTTCTCCTCCTTTTGGTTTTAAAATATAAGCAGATCTAGCTTTTGATGTACGAAGTTTATAAACGAAATAATTTACTGTCTCCACCCAAAGACAAGCTAATACAACTCCAGAAGAAGGTCTATCTTTAACAGTTTACTCTATGTTCTAACTGTGGTTTCCGTAAGAACATACTGTATACAAACTTCATTCCTAAGGTTATTTCTGCTGGTGCCAAACTGACTTCAATTCACAAAAATCATGTGGTGCATTCCCATGCAACTTGGATGTTTTGTTCCAAAGAAAACAGATAATTTTTTCCCTTCAGCAGCCATTCTTGTTTATGAAAGATCTACCTCCGCTCTGTAGATCTTCCTTTGAATTAGTCACCAAATATTGGTTTAATTCTTACAAGTTTGACCATGTGAGACTAGACTGCAGACGATGTCCTATGAGGAGCAGACTGGTAACCCATCAGATAGCACTGTGATTAAAAAGCGTGGCTCTCTTAACAAAATCTTAAGGCACAAAAGCCTTGGGCCCAAATCCTATCTCTGATCTTTGCTATCTCTCTGACCATCAGCCAATTATTTAACTTCTATATTACCCACATTGTAAATGAAGATAATAAATCACCTATATCCTATAACTGTTGTGAGGTTTTTATGAATTAAACATATAGAGCCCTTGGAGCACTCTCCAGTATATGCTAGTAATAGCATTATTAATTGTAATAGAATGAGGGAACCACAGGAAAATAGAAAAATAATTATAAGAGAATCATGGAAAGAAGATAGCAGTACTATTTAGAGTATTATCCATGAAAAGAGAGAAGAAAGAGAGGAGAAAGAGAAAAGAAAGAAAAAGAAAGAAGAAAGAAAGAAAGAAAGAAAGAAAGAAAGAAAGAGAAAGAAAGAGAGAGAGAGGGAGGGAGGGAGGGAGGGAGGGAGGGAAGAAGGAAGGAAGGAAGGGAGGAAGGAAGGAAGGAAAGGAAAGAAGGAAGGAAGGAAGGAAGGAAGGAAGGAAGGAAGGAAGGAAAGAAGGAAGGAGAAAACACAAACATCTTTGAAAGATGGTTGAATGGGGGTTGAATCCAGGACCTTGCACATGGTAGGTAAATGCTCTACCACTGAGCTATCCCCTTAGCCCCTTTTGCATTTTTTATTTGAAGACAAGTTCTTATTAAGTTGCACAGGCTTCCTCTGGCCTCAAACTCATGATATTTCTGCCTCCACCTCTCCAGTCCCTGGGATTACAGGCCTGCACCACCCACCCCAGCTCCTTAAAAGACTCTTGACCACTTGAAAAAGCGTACAAGAAGCTAAAGTTTTTCTATCAAATTTTTAGCATAATTTTAATATAATTCATTTATTTGTGTTCACTGTTGTATAAGTTCCAAGAAGGCAGAGACTTTTGTCTGTTTCTTGCTGTTCTATCCTCCATGCCTACAATTGCACATGACTCATAGTTATCTCTATAAATATTGTGAAGGGAGTGAAAAGCCACTCTACTTAAGACTGGATGCTTTGTCTGAAACAGAGGGATGAGGGCTACCCAGCTCCAACTCAAAGGTCCCTAAGCAATCCTAGTGGAAGCCTCAGATAGTACGTGTCTCTACCCTGACATGGTCCCCAGAAGTTCCAAAGAAAGCAAGTGAGGCAGAGCAGTGGTCTGGATGGCAAGAAACCATGTTCCAGTCCCACTGCTGTCCCTAATGATCAAGTCACTTCCGGCCTTCCATGAATGTAAATGAGAGCCAGGTGATTGATTGAGGCTCATGTAGATATGAAAATATCCACCTTTCTTTTCTTTTCTTTTCTTTTCTTTCCTTTTCTTTTCTTTCCCTTTCTCCTTCCTTCCTTCTTTTCTTCCTTCCTTCCTTCCTTTGTTCCTTCCTCCCTTCTTTCCTTCCTTTTATTTTAGAGGGAGTTGAGACAAGGTCTCACTATGTAGCACAAGCTGACCTTGAACGCTTTCTTCTGCTTCTCAAGTGCAGGAATTACAGGCATATACTACCATGCCAGCTGGGATTTAGCTCAGTTGGTAGAGTGCTGCACTGCAGTCTGAGGTCCCGAGTTCAATTCCCAGCACTGCAAAAATGGGAGAAGGGCCTGGCAATCCACTCCCAAGGTAATCCCGAAAAAATCAGCCATTGAAAACCCTATGAGGGTCTCTATGATTCAGATACCGATTTGATAGCAGCTAACAACAACAACAACAACTACCATGCCAAGCTAACATCCAAAATTCTGTGTGTAGGTGGGGCTATAAGTAATTTGATCAGCACTTATTTAATGTTCACACACTTGGATTATTTCAATTGCCCTTGTCAATGCTTCTGAAAGAGCCTGGCTGGAGTTGACAAAGAAAAATACATTTCTTTTTTTGCTACCAGAGTATCTGGTGATATAGATTGAGAGCTTCCTTCAGGAAGCCCAATATATGTTAACTGTTTGGTATAAGCTCTCCTAAGAAATCCATAAAAGAACTTCCCAAGTTTAGTCTAGTGACTGATAAATGTAGAAATATTTGTTACATCTTTCTTTGTTTGAAAACTATTGGATAAACAGGGTGTGATAGCACATGCCTATAATCCCAGGAATTTGGGAGGCAGAGGCAGGTGGATTATGAGTTTGAGGCCAGAGGCTGCCTGCATAATTTAATGAGACCTTGTCTCAAAATAAAAAATGAAAAATGGGCTGGGGTGTAGCTCAGTGGTAGAACACTCACAAAGCATGTTTGAGACCCTGGGTTCAATGCCCACAGTACCGAAAAAAGCAAAGACTATTGAATAAATTTTTCTGTTGGGGAAAAAATGATGTTTTGGCCTCTGTTTTCTCCCTCTGACATTAATACAGTATTGGCTTATAGGCAATAATGTCAGAAGGAGGCCTGATGACATTTAATATATAAAAATTATCCACATTTTTGGACAGAGTGAAGTTCCCACTGCCTCTTGGCCAGTTTTCAGGGCAACAGCTGCTGAGGCAATATTAGCATCTCTACTTCCTGTCAAGGTTTTCTGGTCTGTTCTGGGAAATGGAAGGCTCACAGAGGATTGAGATCTTATCTTCTCTCCTCATCTGCTCCTTAAGACACAGATAAGGTCTAGCAAGGATCCCCAATTCAGAAACCCTCCACAAGATTCCTGTGAATACTTGAGGTGGAAATGCTTTAGGTTAATACTTACATTTCTTAGGGTTGAGTCTAAGATATTTTAATAAAGAGACTCAAAATAGCAGTGACTTGATATTATGGCTTGAATATAAAATGTCCCCCAAAGGTTATATGCTTTAACATTGGGTCCCCAGCTGGTGCTGCTGTCCTGGGAAGTTATGGAATGTTGGTTGATAAGATCTACCATGGCAGAAATGAATCATTGGGGGTGAGCCTTTGAAGGCTTTTTATCCAGAACCTGCAGTTCCACACACCTCTTTTCTCCTGATCTGCCATGTTATAAGGTCATTTACCACAAACCCTGCCACCCCGTCTACCATTATGGACTGATCCTCTAACTGTGAGCTTCTAATAAACCTTTCATCCATAAGTTTATTTCAGTTAGTTTTTCTGCTATAGCAATGGCAGCTGACTTATACACTTGAACAAGATAGAAGTTCAATTTCTCTGAAGTTATGGTTCAGAAGTTTCTAGAACAAGAAAGCACTCTTCAATACCCAGCTTTCATGCCTGTATTCGAGGTGACTGATCCAGCTCTTGCCATGAAATCTGCATCCCAAATAGCAAGAGAGGAAAATAATATGCAAAGCTCATGCCCACACTTTAAAGTCACAATGCAGAAGTGGCAATCATTATTTCCATTCACACTCCATCTCCTAGAACTTGCATTGCACAACTACGTGCAAAAGAATCATAGAATTGGAGATGTCTGGAATTGATATAAGTCTAACTGTAGAAAGTACATTCTTTGAGCAAAAAAAGAGAAAATGGATGCTGGAGGGCAGTCTCCGTCACAAGCCACCTCTCCATCCACTTAGATATCCATTCACAGTCTCCTCAGTAAGGGAAGATACTTGCCCCATTCCTGAGGGCATCAACACAATGTTCAATCTAATTACTACATCTACCTACAAGTATGGGCTCCCTATAAGGATCTCTTCTTTCCACCAAGACTAAAAATAGCTCCTTAGGATCTGTTGAGGAGTGGTCTGCCACTTTCATGCACATGTTCACATTCACATGCACAAGCTGCAATGGTGGAATAGAAACAAATGAGCTGATTTTAAACTCCCATTAGGAAAGGAAAAAGGAAAAAATATAGCCATCTGTCCACAGCAATTACCAAAATCCCCCTCCCCTGACTGAACAAATTTCCTTGATTTGATCTTTCTCATTTATTCTCACTTGTGACATAGGAAATGTCTGTTGAAAACCATGCCCTCCTTGGAAGCTACAGAAATTTTGCAACTCACTTCCTGCGTGGGCAAATTTGGGGGATTGGGGTTGTTTTAGGGATGGAAGAATTACAGACTTTTGGAATTGAGACTTGTGGTTTCTTTGGCAATTTAATCCCTCAAAAATATTTTTTGGCTTCTGGCTATTTGGTTCCAGTTGATTCCATGTATATGTAACTACAGCCACAGAACTCACCCAAACTGGTTTTTTTTTTTTAACTGATCTTGCATTTGGTGGTCTTTGTACTCCATCTCTTGATCAGCAATAGATAGATAGATAGATAGATAGATAGATAGATAGATAGATAGATTGATCGATTGATTGATAGATAGATAGATCATTAATTATAGCTTCCTTGGTACCACTGAAAAATAAGTTTAAGTGAGAAAGCAACATCCTTAATCTGATTTTATCTTCTAATTTAGCTCTTACAAATATAGGACTCAAAAGTCTTATTGGGAAGTGATGGAAAAGTCTTTGGGCTATAACAATATTAACTGCTGAAGTGGCCCCTTTATAAAATGTGTCACCTTTTGTGACTAGCTCAATGTCATCAACCTAAGAGTTGCAGGAAGTTTCTAAAATACAGTGACATTCTGAGTTTTCCCAACTAGTTTTACTAGTTTCTAGATCTAGCATCATGCAGTCTACCTTCCAAAGCTTCACTGGAGAATATTTTTCTGAATATTTTGCCAAGACACAAAAAAAGTCACCAGGTTTCCAGTCTGCAATGTTTTGCTTTGTCTCTTGCTATGCAGTTGCCAAACCATTTATTTTGAGTTTCAGTATGGCAGCACCCCACTTCTGACAGTAAATTCTGTGTTAGGCAGGAGAAAGCATAAACTAACATCATGATAACACTTGAAGTGCAGTGGCTTAAACAAGACAATTTATGATGTTTCCATGATTTTAAAATACATTTTTTTTTCATTTTTAAACAATTCTGACATGAGAATATGTCTTACAGTCAAAGGCCTTTTAGCATTAAGTCGTTTTTTAATTGGTCAAGTATGTTTTTTTCTTCTAGGGGTTATATAAAATAATTGTGTTTTTGCGATTTATGACATCTTAAATTTTGGACTGCAAAGGAGGCTTTATCATCCTCAGCATGTGAGCCCCACATTTGGGCTGAAGACGGTTACTCCAGCTATTCTATCACTTAATAGCCAGTAAAAATGGGAAGATTGTCATGGAAGTGCATGTTCATCCCCTTTAATGGCACAACCTAGGAATAATACATACCATTTCTACCACATCCATTAGCCATCTTAAGTCACATTTACACATAATTTTTATAAAGGCTTAGAACTGCCATCTCCACTCGGATAACAATATTCCCAGATAAAACTCAACAGTTCTTTTGTGATAGGAAAAGGAAAGAAGAGATATTGGTAATCACCTTATAGCCCTTAACAGACCTCCAGCTCTAAATTACTATTTCTTTAGCTAATGCATCATCTCTCAGTTTGCCACTTCTTCAAACCCAATATGAAACTCCATCTGTTCCTCGGTCTCCCCAAATCCACTTGCTCAAGAGAATTTGCACTTACATAGACAGGCCTCACTGAAGCCATGGCCATTGGAGGTGAGATTTCCTTTGTAGCCCTCAAAGAAACTTCAAACCAAATAGTGGGCATCTCTATATCAGAAGTCCTCCCATGCCCCATCATCCATAATGCTGGGGAATTTCCCGACCTTTCTCTGTCCTCATCCTCTCTGCTTTCTTTTCCTTCACCAGACTCTCATTTTTCAGCCTATACCCAAAGCAGGGCAGTTCTGTTCTCTCTTCATGTCCATTTAGCCCTCTTAGCCAATGCCTGAGGAATCTCACTCTTACCATCACCAGCTTATCAAAGACATTTCCCAAATAAAGACAGATACCCTTCCTGGAGGAATTCTGATGGAGCCAGTGGCAAAGACAATATTATCATCCTACTTCAGAAGGCTGGCCATGGACCCAGAGAAGGATGTAGAAGTCAAGGCTAAATGCCTGAAATTCTAGTAGATGTCACCTGACAGAAACTAACATGGAGAAGTTGGAATTCAGCAAAGACATTGAGCTGAGTGCTGTCTTGAGGCTTTGTGAGTAATTTTGAGACAGTCAATAAAGTAATATTAATGTTCTGCCTTGTTAGCCTTCTAAGAATATAGTCTTCTGTATTTGTTTACCAGTTTCCAAGAGTTTTAACTATGACACCACCATCCACACATCAATGAAGGTATCTTCTCATTTGTAAAATCTATGTAGTTCTTCCTTAGATGCCAGCAATTAGGTATTAATGAGCCCAAGCTTCAGAAGGCAGCCATTTTTCTTTCCCCTTATCATCCTGTTTCCTATATATCAGCTGTTCATATTCTCTTTCCTAGTGCCTGGTATTGGCTATTCATCTTCTCTTTCCCCACATTTATTCGAATTGGAAACATGTCTGTCAGTGCTGGCATGAAAGCCCAACAGACCCATCCAGCAGAAGCCTAAAATGATCAATGATTTCCATCTGCCTTTCCCAGCATCTGCAGCCCCCAACCATCCTTGGGGTTTCCCATTACAACAGATCTCAGCCCCTGCCAGCATCTGGGCACAGACATGGCAGACTTCAATACTGCTGTATCATTATGGGCCTCAGAAGGCTGGTGGCCTCATGCCATTCATTGTCGGTCTCCAGGTTTGGGTCAGTTCCTGTAAGTTTGGGTCAGTTTCTGTAAGGGTGAATCACAGGAGCAACAGCTCCTTTTAATAAGAAGTAGTCTTTTGGGTTTTGCTTTCATGGAATTATACGTGAATGCCTCATATGGTCAAAAGAAAGAGGCTCTGCACGCCTATATTTAAATGTTGCAAGTAATTCCCGCTCACTCTAACTCCATCCAGATGTGGGTCCTCTGTGCCCATGTAAATTAGATGGCTTTCTTTCTTTTCGGCCTTGTCGAGAATGTGCACTCTGACTCACATGTAAAAAAAATGGAAAGAATGTGCGGCAACTACACACAGGACATGCTATTTTAATAGTACAAGCTCTGTTACAGGGAAAATCAAGGCTTTTGTACTGCAGACAACAGCATTTGCTTTTCGAGGGGCTAGACACTATTGCTCAGTCCCAACCATGTCAACGGTGGCCTTTCGTCCTGGATGTCAGCTATTCCCATAGCTGAATTTCTGGTTTGGGTTCTAAGTATTCTTGACCAGGAGCCACAACTGTTCTCTGCCCCCAGCCTTGCTGCGGTGACTTTCTAAAAGGGAAGAATTATTTGGAGATAATGGGCCCTCTGTAGTGCCTACAGCATTTTCCATTCTATTCCTCTCTCTCTCTCAAGTAGCGAACTGCAGTCAGGCAAATGTGGGCACTGAAAACTCTGAACACAAAAAGCAATTCACATTGCCCATCATGTTTTGTGTTCCACAGAGTGTCTCATTTAAAACACATCCCACTGGAGGCCCATTTCACTAAATTGGCCTCTTACAAAATGGAAAAACATAAAGAAGACAGGGGAAAAAGGCAACCCGTCTCTTTTTGCCATTCTTGACTCATTTGCTAGTTGCCCTTTGGAAAACTTGCTCAGTGCGTGACAGACTGGAACTAATCTTCAGTCCACCTTCACACCAAATGCATCCCCCCTCCCATGAACCAGAAGTAGGAAGCCCCACAAGTTGTGGCGCTGCCTGTGGGTGCCAGAAGTAATTACACTGCCTTTTCTCAGGATAGTAGGCCAGGAACTCCTGAATACCACTCCAACTTTGTTAGAAACCCACAAGTATTCCCCTCGTCCCATCTCAGCTTCTGCCCCAGACCCAGTCTAGGGCATCAGACATGAGTGTTTACCACCAATTGAATGCGTAGATGAGAAATGGAAATCATAACTTAAACTCACGTGTCATTAATGCAAAAATGCTTTAGAACAATAGTAGCACATTGCTCAGATCAAGTTCTTAAGGCTTACAAAGTACTCTTTCATGCAATATCATATTTGAGTCCTGCAGCCATTCTGTGAAGCAGGGAGGGCAAGTTTGCTACTTAGATTTTACAGATGACAAAAATGATACGCAGGGAGGAACATTAACTCCCCAAAGTTTGCAGAGTTCCTAACAAGAAGAAGAGAGGAACTGAGCTTCTGGTTTCCTTGCCCAACTTGATTTTCACATTTTCCCCAGCACCTCCACACGGACTTTCTAACTTTTTAGTCCACCAAAGGTGGGAATTCCAGGCCTGATGCTTATTTGGGAGTAAGGGGACCAACTTCCCTGGTCTGCTGGTGCCCTCTGGGCTAAAATTGGGGCTGTCCTGGGTCAACCAAGATCACTGGTCGCCTTCACAGATAGGAATTCCGGCACAGGGAGGCCTGTTCTAGCCACACACACACATCCTCAGTCAGCAAACACCATTCTCAGGCAGTGTGTGCTATTTCCAGAAGACACATTTTGCAAATGGCTTTGGAAAAATGAAGAAATGCTAAGGGCTTGTCCTTTAGATGAGAAACAGGAGTCCTTTCACAGCACTGCCCTATGAAGGCACTAGTGCCGGACACACTAACAGAACAGTGACTCTGTCCCTCAGAGTATGTCCTGCACAGATAATTCTAAAGCATCTTGCCCCAGGCAGTCAGAGGCCAGGCCTCCCACCTAGCTGGACCACAGCCCTATGAAACTGTGTGCCCATGAGGGCAGTGGGTTGAGTAGGAAGGAGAAAAATGAGAGACTTGTTTCTGAGTTTTTTCCCCTAATGACCTTGAGTTCTTGGAAACTGTTCACTTTGGATGATTGAAGTTACTCCACCAAAGAGAGACTGATGCTGACATTTTTACATAACTTCTGAACAAAACAAAACAGAGTCTCTGTTCTCTGAGCTTTTGATGCTAATGCCAGCCTGGCCCACCCTCGGCATTATCAGCCCAAACACAGGTATCAAAATCTTGCAATATATTCACACCCTTGGACCCAGACATTTTACTTTGAGAAATTTTAGCTCAAAAGAACAACCATAGAGAGAGAGAGAGGGTGCCAAAAAATGTACACATATTTTAAGCATTAAAACTGTAATCTTCAGTATACACTGATAACAAAAGATAAATATAAGCCACATTTGAGTTCCATATTTGTAAGAGGTGCTCAAAGTAGTTGCCATCATAATTCAATTCAAATTCCAATAGTAGTACATAGGTAACATCTCTTAAAATGTGTATACATTTTTGGTATCCTCAGGGTGTGTGTCTGTGTGTGTGTGTGTGTGTGTGTGTGTGTGTGTGTGTGTGTGTGTGTACGTATATATAATACCAACCAGTTCATCATAGCAGGGACATCATGTTGCCATGTGACATTGATTACTGGGGCTTCAGGAAGATCTGCGTATGTTTGCATACAGTGGGACCAGCTTCAAAACAACTTGAGTTGTGCTCACTGTTGAGGTTTAGGAAGAGCAAGGCCTGTCCAGGAACCTGATAGGGTGGCACAGAGTCCATGTCTATGCCAGGACTGTGAGCATGGTGAGTAAAGGGCTAAAAGAATCCTGGGGAGCAGCTTGGTCAGAAGAAAGAAGCTAGGTATGTCAAGGCTAGCCTTAGGAGAGAGAGCATGGGGACCCCCAGGCCCAATGAAGGTCACTGCCTTTAATATGTTCCTGGCTAATATGCTTAAGGCCTAGGAAGAAGGGGAACCAAAAAGGGAAACTGAGGTTTGTTTCACCAAACTCTGTGACACCCCAGTCCCCGGAGAACACTGCCTTGGGAACTTACAGGGAGAAGACAAGACATGCTGAGGACAGAACTGTACTTCTCTCTCTGCCACCAGCCTGCACAGCTTTGGACTCATGAGAACCCCAGGCAGCTACTGGCTAAGAAATACTGTGCCAAACAGTGGGGGAGGCCACCTGCAGGCCAAGGTAGCTGACCATCTGCAAAGACTGAGGGTGGGGACCGTTACTGAGCACATGTAAATCAGTTTTCAGAGGGGCAGAGGAATTCTTGGGGACCTTGAGAGGTGGGGCTGGAGTTGAGTCACTGGGATAAAACATCATAATTCATAATACAGCACACCAAATGTTCAACACAGATGGTTTACTGAAAGGAGGACATAGCTATCTGTGGGAAATATAGCCAGGCATGGTGCACACCTATAATCCCAGCACTTAGGAGGCTGAAGCAAGAGGATCACCAGCTCAAGACCAGCCTGGGTTACATATATAGCAAGACTCTGTGTAAAAAAAAAAAAAAAAAAAGCCTGAGTGAATATTATGTAGGTATTAAAAACGGTGTTCTAATGTGACATTTGTCTACAGACACACTACCCTGACTTCAAATCTCATCAGATCTCAGAAGCCAAGCAGGGTCAGGCATGGTTAGTACTTGGATGGGAGTCTGCCTAGGAACACCAGGTGCTATAGGCTTGGTAGAAGGACCCAGCAATCCATTCCTAAAACAATCAGCCATTGAAAACCCTATGAGCCGCAGAGAAGCACTGACAATAGTGCTGGGCATGGCACAGTGTGAGGGAGTGTTTCATTCTGTTGTGCTTAGGTTCAGTATGAGTTGGACACAACTTGACAGAACCTAACAACAAGAAGTATGACATTTAACTAAAAAATATGATGTATGAAGTTTATAAACATTTGTAATACATATTTGTACTTATACTATTGTTGTTGTTGTTAGGTGCCATCGAGTCGGTATCCAACTCATAGCGACCCTCTGTACAACAGGGGAAACACTATTGTCAGTGCTTCTCTGCGGCTCATAGGGTTTTCAATGGCAGATTTAGCTTTGGGAGGGGTTTGCCAGGGCCTTCTCCCAAGCCTACAGCTTCTGGTGTTCCCAGGCGGTCTCCCATCCAGGTACTAACCAGGCCCGACCCTGCTTAGCTTCCGAGATCTGACAGGATCGGATGCCACAGGGCTACCGCTGTAGGCACTTATACTATATATGTATACATTTATATATACATGTTATGTATTTATAATGTGTGTATAATATATATTTAATATATTCAGCAACATACACAGGGATCTGAGAAATTACCAGATAATAAAAATAATGATAATCAAATTTTTCTCCTGATCTCCCTTATTAGAGTCAAAGTTGCCTGGGAAGAAGAAACTTTATGTGCTTTGCTTACCTTGATATCCTTGAAGCCCAGAGGAATATCTGGCTAATGTAGACACTTGATAAATATTTCTCAGATGGATGGCTGTCATAACCCAGACTCCAACCAGGAAAATCCTGAAAATTAGGCTACATCAAGATAATCTCCTGTAACTTTAGGAAGCCTCCAAACAGGTGTCTTATATAGTCCCATGGTGGGCTAGCCTCAGCATCCTAATAGTTCTTCCTCTCCTGGTCAACCTGTCCACATCCTCTGACTAGGAAATGTCAGGATCCTTGTTATCTACAGTCAAAACCTTATTATCTATGCCCAAGGTTTATTTCCCATCTTTGGAGAGTAGAATACTGCTAGGTTTGGTTCAGAGTTGGGGAAAAGTTCTTCCTTTCCAATTCTATACGACACTTTGTCACTAAACCTCAACACAGCTCTGCTTTGCCCAGAGCCTGGCAGCCTCTCATGAACAGTTCTGTGATTTTTGGCCCTTACTTCTCTAACTATAAAAGTTCAAATTCAATAAAAGGCTTGGACAGCAATAAGACATTACAGTATTCACACCAACTTTTCTCCTTTCCCTGCAATCCAGTCTCTCTTCTCCTCCACTGATAAGGAAACAAAACTCTATGCGTTATTATGTGCAAACAGATGACACTTCCAAGGAACAGAGAGGCAGGAACATGTTTGTAGCACTCAGTGTATATGATCCTTTGCTCTACCCCTCAGAAATGCCAGAAGGTAAGACTGAGAGTCAGAAAGAGATGTAAGAGTTCCAGGGGGACCATAAACAACAGTTCTCTTTTCTCCTGAGGTGGGAACAAGATGCGAGACAACCCGAAAGAGGAGGGTGGAGAAGACCCAACTGTCACCCTTGTTGCTTTGTTGTTGTTGTTAGGTGCCATCAAGTCAGTATCCGACTCATAGCAACCCTATGTACAACAGGTAAAACTCTATTGTCAGTGCTTCTCAGCTATTCATAGGGTTTTCAATGGTGGATTGATTTTTTGGAGTGGGTTACCGGGTCCTTCTCCCAAGCCTACAGCACCTGGTGTTCCCAGGTGGTCTCCCATCCAAGGACTAACCAGGCCAGACCCTGCTTATCTTCCAAGATCTGATGGGATAGGATGCCACAGGGATAAGGCTGAAGGCCCTTTGTTGCTAATCAACAATTCTCATGTTCTGTGGCTGACATCTGTGGGGAAGTGAATTTCCTGAACCTGGACTCCTAATTAACCAGATTTAACCTCCCGGCCACACCATAGGCCTTCTCTAAAAATACCATTGCCGGGATTGTGGCACCACTGAGAGCAAGTCCTTGGCAGGAGCACATTGATATCAACCACAAGAAGTAAGAGCTGGGGCTGTTCTACCTCGTTCCTCTCCCATACCTGCCAGTCCAGTGCTATTCCCCCTTCCCCAGGAGTCCAGCGAGGGAGGATAAGTCTCCAGGAGTGTTTGGGGTTAGTGCGTGTTCCTCAACATGGAAAGAAAAAGCAGGAGGAAGACATAAATTTCCTCCTAACAACAGAGTTCAAGACTATTCTGAGTTATATAAAGGATAAAGACCCTAAGTCATAGTTGTTAATTTTGGATGGTAAAATTATAGGTGATTTTTATTTTCTTCAGTGTGTGTGGACATACTTTTCTACTTTTTAAAATATTCTCATGGATTTTTTTCCTTTCCCCTATTTTTTCCTTGTATTCATATAGTTGTATCACATATTTTAACATTACCCTCTCCCCTGGACCACTCTATATTATTTCCTCTTTCCATACCCCACTTCTGCAACCTCCACTCTCCCTCTGATAGTCCCCTCCTCCCTACTTTTCCACATTTTTATAAGCATATAATATATTTGAAATCAAGTTGGACAATACAAATAATTATTGGGATCATACTTAAATAAAACAAAAAAAGATAGAAAACACCACAGCCATCCCAGCTCTTGTTTCTTGCCATCTGATGGTATTTTACATGGGTTGGTGTCTTTAGAAGTGGCCCACTTATACAACGGAGAGTAACTTTAAGCCTTGGGCTCAAGGAGGGAAGTATCTCTGAAAATTGTAGGCTAAGGACTAAATATCCAGCAAGAAAAACTCACTGGTAGCTCTCCAAAGATATGATGAGAGCCCATAACCTATTATTTTCAGTTACTGGAGATTCCAGAGAGAACCATAGGTTAGCCAGACAATAAATCCATAGGGAGATAACTGTTAAGGGGCAGGAGGATGTGGGATGCTTCTGATGACAAGAAGAATCTGAAGCAGTATTTGCTAATATGCTTGTGAATCTGCACCTCAAACAACTTTGGCCATGGAAACTTCATCCATCTGAAAGAACTAATATACAGATCAAATCTGGGTAATTCTGAGATATAGGATCACTTGCCTTAGGCAGAATCCACAATTTATTCAGAACCATGCTTATGTTTTCTATAACTATGGCCTTTAGTACCACATTCTGAGTCTTTCCAGAGAATTAAAAGAATTCCACTTAAGAATGTTCTAGTGTAATAATCTACCATCTAGGACCATGTATCCAAATAGGAGCAAAAAGAAAATCAATAATGACTGACAGAAGATCCTAGGCAGGAAACAAATCAAACAACCTCTATTTCAATAATACCTATTCTATCACTTCTAAATGTTAGCACTGCAAGAAAGAATAAGCTATTGATTTTATGTTTTTGATTGCTCAGAAAATAGATTCCTTTGTCAAAATGCAGTTTTTTGAAATGAACCAGTGTCTCAGATATAATTCTATATGGAGACAAGTAGGTGGGGAATTAAATGCTATATAGACACACAATCTTATGCTCAGATCTTGCTGTGAATGGGCTGTTTTCTTAGCAAATTCTAAATAGACAACAAAGAAATAGGCTAAAAATTGATCTCAATTATCATTAGGATCTGCAGAGCCAACAACTAATTCAAAATACAAAGAAAGGTCAGGGCCAAAGACATAACAACTATGTGTGAGGTAGATTTGATCAAGGGAGTAAAGAGTAAATAACTCTGGAGCCCCTTGATAACATAATGCTTTCCTTTGTTTCAAATCTACTTCTAGATATAGGAATATTCATGATGAATGTGACTGAAAATATATTTGTAGCAGCCTTGCAAGATTTCCTAAATCACCCAAAGTGTTACCCATAGTAAAGACTACATAAACTTAAAACATACAATCTTGGCTGGGCATGGTGGCCCATGCCTGTAATCCCAGCGACTGAGGGGGCTGAGGCAAGAGGATCAAAGATGGAGGCCAGCGGCAACCTGAGTAACTTAGCAAGACACTGACTCAATATAAAAAATAAAAAAGAAGCTAGGGGTTCAGCTCAGTGGTAGAGCACTTATAGAAGTATGTACAAGACCCTCTGTTCAGCTCTCTAGTACAGGGGGAAATTTTTTATATATATATATAAAATAATAATAATAATCTTGGATATAAGATCCTTTTTTCTCTTTGAGAAAATTCTATAACTTCTTTCCTTAAACTAAATTCCTAATGAGTAGTCTTACAGGGAGAACCCATGCCAATGACTTGGGTAGCAACAAAGAGGTGTGATACTTGAGTTTGTGTGCAGGTAACTGTGTAAAACATACCTCAGAATGAACTCTGGAATACTTACAATAGGGAAGAAAAATTAACAAACTGTTCTAACACAATTCTCTACCGCCAAACTTGATTTTTTTTATTTTTTCATTTTGCACTGCTTAAATAATGTGTCCTGCAGTTCTTATGGTCATCAGTAAGAGAATACTGGTCTTTGTGGTTTCCAGACCTTCTGTTTCATAAACAGGAGCCTGTTTTAGCAAATACCTCCTCGGAAGACATAATTAAAGAAATCTTTACCCTTGAAGGCAGAATTATCAATAGAAGCATAATTAATTGTCTCCCTGGCTGTGAAAATTAGTACCCATTTATTTTACAGAAAGAGCTTTAATTTGGGTTGGGGGAGAGGTTAGGGTAGAGTCTGCTCTGCCCAGAGTGGTGGAGGTAAGTGGCTCCTTCAAAGCTATTAGTTGGAATAATGACTATAACAGGGGAGAGCTCTGGAAAGGGGGGAGGTTAAGTCCAATCTGTGTCCCTGTTCCCCTATTCCTACATCATCTCATCCCTGGTTTGACTACATATTCAGATTGTATGTGTTTACTGAATTTCAAACTCTGTCTCCTCTCCATATTCACAGAAAAATAAATTCTAATTTACTATTAAGTGACAATACTACTTCATAGCAGATATTTTGCATAAGATGAGGTATGTGTGGGAGCTCTTCAGCATCAGACACCAAAAAACAGAAAGACAAGGAGGAAACAGAGTTGAGAAAACCTGCCAATACCTGGCTAAGCTTTCTAATAATACATATGCAAGTTGAATATGTCTTATCTGAAATGCTTGGGATCCCAAGTGTTTGAGGCTTCAGAATGTTGTAAATTTTGGAATATGTGTATTCCAAATGAAATAGGTATCTTAGGGATAGGACCCAATCCTACACCTGAAAATCATTTATGTGTCACATAATGGCACATACACCTTACACACACAGTTTGAAGGTAATTTTATATGATATTTTTAGTGTGCCTGTGTTTTCTCTAGAACTCATTGCATGAGGTAGTGGTGGTTGTTGTTAGGTGCCATGGAGTTGGGTCCAACTCATAGCGACCCTATGTACAGCAGAACAAAATACTCCCTGACACTGTGCCATGTGCATCACTATTGTCAATGCTTCTCTGCTATTCATAGGTTTTCAAGTTGGCCTTTTCCACATGTGCTGTTATGTTCATGCTCAAAAAGTTTGGGGTTTGGAACATTTCAAATTTAGACAAGGGATGCTCAAACTCTGTGTGTATGTGCGTGTGAGTGAGAGAGACACACACAAAGATAGAAACAGAGACAGAGAGGCAGAGACAGAGAGAGAGAAAGAGAAGAAGGTTATGAACCTGTCAGTGGCCGTGGGAGGTGATAGCCCAGCGTTGCTGCATGGAGCCTGAGATCCCCCTCCTTGGGGTCCTACACTCAGGTAAAGCTGATCCTTAGCTACATCACAAAAAAAGAATTTCAGGATGACTCAGAGTGAAACAAAGTTAGCAAGTTTATTAAGCAGAGATAAGTCACCTTTTAGATTTAAGTGCAGATATTCAGAGACAGAAAGACATGCCTAAGAAAAGAATCAGTACACATCCAAGGCATGGATACAGGCTTCTCAGGAGAGAGTCACACTTAAATTCCTTCACATTAGTTATATGTGTGATTTTGTGGCTTTTGAAGTTCCCTTGTTTGTTGTTAGGTGCCGTCAGGTTGGGTCCAACTGGTAGGGATCCTCATAGGGTTTTCAATGGTTGATTGTTTCAGGAGTGGGCTGCCACATTCTTCTCCCATTTTGGGAGTGCTGGAGATCAAACCCAGGGCACCAGAGAGTAAAGGGCAGCACTCTATCAACTGAGCTAAACCACACAACACTTTTCAGCAAATGACATCATAAGGTGAATGATACAGTTAAGAAAGGAGTGCCGATAAGATGGAGCATAGGTTGCAAGGAACTCGAGGCATATGCTCTGACTGTAAACATGGTCCATAATCTTGTTTGTGAGGTTTTCTCAGAAAAAAGATTATAGTGCTTTGCAGGCAACTTGGTCTCAGCCAGCCAGATTCCAAGGGTGAGAGAGGCTCATTTCCCTTTCCATGTCCCCTTAATTGCCCGTATCTTTCCATCCTGCCTCAAACCTCCACAGCCAAGATGGGCAGAGGAGGTTTGGGAATCATGCTGAGAAAGACTAGAACAGGAGGAACTTGGAGCGTGTCCCTCAGACCTCAGGCTGTCAGGCTTCTGAGAACAGCCTTGAGAACAGCCCTGCCTCAGCCATGGCAGGCACAGGAGTGAAGCCGAGGGAAGCTGGTGACGGGCTCATCCGGGAATGACTCACCTGTCGGGGTGAAGGGAGATGAGATGGTCAAAGTTTAGCAAGTGAAATGAGCCCCTATGAGCACAAGAGTAAAATGAGGGAGAGGTGGGGAGAGAGAGAGAGAGGGAAAGGGAGAGGGAGAGGGAGAGGGAGACGGAGAGGGAGAGGGAGAGGGAGAGGGAGAGGGAGAACCGAAAAAGCAAGAGACAGGTCTGAAAAGGAACAAAAGTTGCATTTTAGGGTGGAGTTGAGGCAGGATAGAAAGACAGGGAAGGGAAAAGTGAGGGATATGGAAAGGAAAAGAGCTTTTAACACAGGATCTGGTTTAAATCTCACCAGCTCAAAATCAAGGACTTCCACACAACTACAAAGAAAACTGCTGTGAGGACTGTGCCTAGAGACATTATTTTGAGCTGTATTTTAAATGGAAATGTTAAAATAGCTACACTTAAGGTGGAAAAAAAATGTATGTGACCTTTGAGTTTAACCTCATTCTGTCCTCTGAAATTCTGTGCTTCTTCAAGAACCTCACAGACAGGATTATGGGCCATGTTTACAGTCAGCATATACCCAGGCAACTCCTTTGTGAATCTTATCTATAAACCTGTACAATACACATTCTGGACCAACTTATAATTTCATTTTACTACAGGGAGGTTTCTCTAATAGAAGGTATACCAAAATGTTTCTACTTAATATTTTTATTGGAAATTTTTGATGTACACCATAATGTGATTAATTCTGACATGCTTTTCATTGTGACATTTCCACATATGCACTTTGTTGTACGTTATTCATATAGGATCCCCCATTACCCTCTTGTATGCTTCTCCCCCATCCCACCCCCCCATCAAAGACTTGTCTACCATACATGTCTTTTTATGGTAATATTTTTCTATATATCCTTGGGTTCCAGTTCTGTTTAAGATAGAAACTTTTCCTGCAGTGAACTTTCTTTTTACCTTGTCAGAACTATTACATGCATTTTCTAGACCATCTATAATAATACTATTCTTGCTTTTTTTCTTTTATTATGATCTGACCTTTGTATAGGATTTTTTCCTTCTTATAATTTTGAGTCAGCTCCTACATATGAGTGAGAACATGTGGTGTTTCTCTTTCTGAGCTTGTGTTCATTCACTTAAAATAACTTTCTCTAATTCCATCCATTTTGCTGCAAATGGCCTTATTTCATTTTTTTTTTTGATTGCTGAGTAGTATTCTATTGTGTATACGTACCATAATATTTTTATCTATTCTTCTGTTGATGGGCACTTTGGTTGATTCCATATCGTTGTTATTGAGAAAAGTGCTGCATTGAACATGGAGATGCAGGTGTCTCTGTGGTATGATGACACATCTTCCTTTGGGTAAATTCCCAATAGTGTTATGTTGTTGTTGTTGTTAGGTGCTGTTGACTCAGTATCCGACTCATAGCGACCTTCATAGGGTTTTCAATGGCTAACTGTTTCAGGATTGCCTTGGGAGTGGATTGCCAGGCCCTTCTCCCATTTTTGCGGTGCTGGGAATTGAACTCGGGACCTCAGAGACTGCAGTGCAGCGCTCTACCAACCGAGCTAAATCCCAGCCCCTAATAGTGTTATAGCTGGGTCATATAGTAGACCTATTTTCAGTTTTTTAAGATACCTCCATATTGATTTCCACAGTGGTTGGACCAATTTACAGCTCCACCAACAATGTAAGAGTGTTCCCTTTTCTCTGCAACCTCACCAGCATTTGTTGTTATTTGTTTTATTGATCTTGGCCATTCTTACTGGTATAAGGTGAAATCTGAGAGTTGTTTTAATTTGCATTTCCCTAGTGGCCAGGGATATTGAGCATTTTTTCATGTGTTTCATGGCTTTACGGACCTCTTCATTTGAGAACTGTCTACTCAGTTCCTTTGCCCATTTGTGTATTGGGTTATTTGTTTTTTGGGAGTTTTTTTCTTGAGTTCTTCATAAATTCTAGTAATTAGACCTTTGTCTGATGTATAGGATGCGAAGATTTTTTCCCATTCAGTGGCGGTTTCCTTGACTCTGTTAATTGTTTATTTTGCTGTACAGAAGCTTTTTAATTTCATGTAATCCCATTTATCTATTCTTGTTGCAATTTCTTGAGCAATTGGAGTCCTATTAAGGAAATACTTTCCTATGCCTATATGATGGAGTGTATTGCCTATCTTGTCTTCTATAAGTTTTAAAGTTTCTGGTTTTATGTTGAATTCTTTTATCCATTTTGAGTTAACTCTCATGCATATTGAGAGATGCGGGTCAGTTTTCATTTTTCTGCATGCAGATGACCATGTTTCCCAGCACCATTTATTGAAAAGGCTGTCCTTTTTCCAGTTTACTTGCTTTGCTCCTTTGTAAAAAATCAGGTGGCTATAGGTGTGTTGAGATATTTCTGGGTCTTCTACTCTGTTCCAGATGTCTTCAGTCCTATTTTTGTGCCAGTACCAAGCTGTTTTTGCTGCCACTGCCCTGTAGTATAGCTTGAAGTCAGGGATTGTGATTCCATCTGCATTAGATTTGCAGCTTAAAAGTGTTTTGGCTATACGTGGCCTTTTGTGGTTCCATATGAATTTTTGGATCATTTTTTCTATTTCTGTAAAGTCAGTCAGTAGAATTTTAATGGGTATTGCATTAAATCTATTGATTGCTTTTGGTATGATAGCCATTTTTACTATATTAATTCTACCTATCCAGGAGCAGGGAAGGTCTTTCCATTTTTCAGTGTCCTCTGCTATTTCTTTCTTTAATGTTTTGAAATTTTCCTTGTAGAGGTCTGAAGGGTCTTTGATTAGATTGATTCCAAGGTATTTAATTTTCTGGTGGGCTATCATGAATGGTATTTTTTCTGAAATTTCCTTTTCTTCCTGTTTTCAGTTGGTGTAAAGAAAAGCTATTGATTTTTATGTGTTAATTTTATAGCCTGCAACTTTGCTGAAGGAGTAAATTAGTTCTAGCAGTTTTCTGGTTGAGGTTTTGGGGTCTTTCATATATAGGATCATATAATCTGCAAATAAGGATAATTTGACCTCTTCATTGCCAATCTGTATCCCTTTGATTTCTTTCTCTTGTCTGATTACCCTGGCAAGGACTTCAATTACTATGTTAAATAGAATAGGAGAGAGAGGACATCCTTGTCTTGTTCCAGATCTAAGAGGAAATGTTTTCAGTTTTTCTCCATTTAATATAATGTTGGCCATAGGTTTGTCATAAATGGCTTTTATGATATTAAGGTATTTGCCTGTTATACTTATCTTCTCCAGCGTTTTTATCATGAAAAGGTGTTGCAAAAGGTTGTGACATTTCCACATATGCACTTTGTTGTACGTTATTCATATCAAAGGCCTTTTCAGCATCAATTGAGATGATCGTGTGGTTTTTGTTTGCCAGTTTCTTGATATGCTGGATTACATTAATTGATTTCCGTATGTTGAACCAGCCTTGCATCTGCGGTATAAATCCCATTTGGTCATGGTGAATAATCTTTTTCATATGCTGCTGGATTCTGTTTGTTAGAGTTTCATTAAATACTTTTGCATCTAGATTCATAAGGGAGATGGGTCTATAATTTTCTATCTTAGGTGAATCTTTTCCTGGTTTAGGTATCGGTGATGGTAGCTTCATAGAATGAATTTGTGAGTGCTCCCTCCTTTTCTATTTTTTGGAATAATTTGAGGAAGACAGGTACTATATCTTCTTTAAAAGTTTGGTAAAATTCTGCTGTGAATCCATCAGGACCTGGGCTCTTCTTTGTTGGGAGACTTTTTATTACCTTTTCTATTTCTGTATCTGTAATGGGCTTGTTTAGGTCAGTTATGTCTTCGGGGTTAGCTTTGGTAGGTCATACGTGTTAATAAATTTGTCCATTTCTTGTGCATCTTCATATTTTGGGGAATACAGTCTCTCATAGTAATCTCTGATGATTTTCTGTATTTCGTTGAAGTCAGTGGTTATGGACCCATTGTCTTTCATAATCCTTACTATGTTCATTTTTTCCTTTTTCTTTTTGATGAGGTTGGCCAGAGGAGTGTCTATTTTATTAATCTTTTCAAAGAACCAGCTCTTAGTCTTATTAATTTTTTGAATTATCTCTTTGGATTCTGTTTGAAATATTTCTCCCTTTATTTTTGTAATTTCTTTTTGGATGCTCCTTTTAGGATTGATTTGTTGTTGGATTTCTAGTATCTTAAGATGTGTCATTAGGTCATTCATTTGGCTCTTCTTTACTTTATTGATGAAGGCACTTAATGCTATAAACTTCCCTCTTAAAACTGCCTTTGCTGTATCCCATATGTTTTGGTAGGAGGTGTTTTCATCATCATTTGATTGTAGGAATTTTTAAAATTCCATTTTGATTTCATCAACAACCCATTGGTCATTTAGCAGTGTATTATTCAGTCTCCATGAGTTTGTAAAGTTTCTGGAATTATTCTTGCTCTTGAGCTCCAATTTTACCCCATTATGATCTGATAAGGAACAGAGGATAATTTCTACTTTTTTTGTATTTGTTGAGGGAGTTCTTATGGACTAGCTGTGGATGAAATATTCTGTATATATCTGTGAGATCCAACTGGTCTAGGGTGGAGATTAAATTTGACATTTCTCTGTTGATTTTTCGTTTTGATGACCTGTCTCTTGATAAAAGTGGGGTATTAAAGTCTCCCATTATTATTGATTCTGGTCAAATAAAGTTCTTTATATTCCATAAAGTTTGTCTTATAAAGCTAGGTGCGCCTGTGTTTGGGGCGTAAATATTTAGGAGCGTTATTGGTTCCTGATCGATTGTTCCTTTTATTAAAGTGTAGTGTCCTTCTTTGTCCTTCTAATTAGTTTGGAATGAAATTGAATCTACCTGAAATTAGAATTGCAAACCCTGCTTTTTTTAGTTCCCCACCACCACCTGGTATACATTTTTCCAGCCCTTCACTCTCAGTTTGCTACAGTCTTTGTGAGTTAGATGAATTTCTTGAATACCACATATTGATAGTTTGTGTTTTTTCATCCAATTAACCAGTCTCTTTCTCATAATTTGCAAGTTAAGACTATTTATGTTAATAGTGATTATTGAGTAGCATTTATTGTTATATATCCAATCATTACCTGTTACTGGTTTATGAATCATGTTTGCTTTGGTCCTTTCTTGGGTTTCACTCATTTCAGCTAACCAGTTCTTTGATTTCCTATATAGGGTTGTCTTATCTCTCCTGTATGTAGTAATTGATTTACAATCCTCTCCAGGGCTGGTTTGGTGGTTGCATATCATTTAAAAGCATCAATGTCATTAAATGTCTTATACTCCTCCTCTATTTTCAAAGATAATTTTGCTGGATATATTAATCTTGGTTGGAGGTTGGTTTTTTTTAGGATGTGAATCACCTGTGACCATTACTTTCTAGGTTTCAATGTTGATATGGAGAAGTCTGCAGTAATTTTAATAGTTTTTGCTTTATAAGTAATAAGGGGTTTCTGCCTTGCTGTTTGCAGGATAGCTTCCCTGCTTTCTGATGACAGCATTTGAGTGATAATATGTCTTGGGGATGACCTATTTATATCAGCTTTTGAGGGAGTCCTAAATGTTTCAGTTGTATATGTATCTATATCCTGTATTATCTTTGGGAACTTTTCCTTGAGGATATCATATACTAGATTTTGAAGGCCTCCAGTGGATCTTTCTTCTCCTTCAGGGATGCCCTGAATTCTTAAGTTTCATTTTTTCATTCTATCTGAGTTCTCCTGGAAATCTTTTTTTATGCCTTTATCATTGATTCCATTTCTGACTATTTGTACTTATGTTAATTTATGGCATCTTCAGAGTCAGAAATCCTCAGCTCAGATTCATCCAATCTCAATGAAAAGGATTCTTTAGCTGAATTCAATTCTGTTATCTTCATTTGCATTTCAATGAGCATTGTTTGGTTTTCCTTATCATGTCTAGCTGGGAGGATAGAACAGACTCCAAGTGTTGTTGTTGTTAGGTGCCATCAAGTCGGTATCCAACTCATAGTGACCCTCATAGGGTTTTCTTTTTCAAGGATTTCAAGGGTGCTGGTAGTATTCATTTTAATTTCTCTTAGCATGTTTATAACCATAATTCTGAATTCCAAGTCAGAGATCTCTAAGAGTTGAGAGTCCTTGGAGTTATTTGTTGGGGTGCCTTCAGATCCATCCTGCCCCTTTGTGTTTTTTGTAGGTTTACTTTGTTTGCCCATAATATGGTCCAGGAAATAGAATTCATCTCTCCTTAGTGTGCAGAACTTCTCCCTCTGTTATTCCTTTGAGATTGTGTGGTGCTGAATCTCTGGTGCTTATTTGAGCTTGTAGGCTGCATAGTTCCTTGGCTGTTTGGTCTGTGTGGCTCTTACTCTAGTTCACCAGCCCAACTCCAAAGGGGCTAGGGGGTAGGGAGGCGATAGATTCTGTTCCTCTTCTGTGGGGTGAGAACGGGGTTAGGGGGGATCCAAAACTTGTAGTTTGTGTCCCGTGGGCGGTGAGGCAGTGTGATGTCAAGGTTGCACTCTGTGTTGGGTCCAGCCCCTGTGGATGTGTGCACAAAGTCCCCTCCGAGTCTCTGGTATTCTATCTGCTGTCTGTGTGATGGCAAAATGGCAACCCAGCTACTGTCCTCTGTAGTCTAACACTCCTTGAAACAACATCCGGTGAGCATTGTTAATTTTCTATCATTGATCTGAGTCCTGATGGCTGTGCTTCAGGTAACCGGTTCCAGTTTAAAGTCATCAGTTAAGTAGGTTCTCTTTTTCACCCAGAACAGCTGCATTCCTAGCCCCAGCTCTGCTCCTACCCTCTACTTAATTTTTTAAATCCTAAATAATGGAACTTTTTTCAATGTTTCTATTGCATTGTTGTCAGAAGCATTACCCAACATTGTGCCACGCACATGATCTTTTTATGTTTGAGCCCATTGTTGCAGACATCGTGTTTCTTCTTATTTTGCATCATGTCACATCAGCAAAAGGAGGTCCCAGGAGCTTTACTACATTTATATCATTAAGGTCAACTCTACTTTGGGAGGCAACTCTTCCCCAATCCTTTCTTGAATGTCTTCCAGCCTGAAGAGTTCATTTTCCAGCACTATATTTGGCAATATTTCTCTGCTATTCATAGGGTCTTCAATGGCTAATTGTTCCAGAAGTGGGCTTCCAGGTCCTTCTCCCTAGTTTGTCTTCATTTAGAAGCTCAGATGACACCTGTCCACCATGGGTGACCCTGCAAGTATCTAAAATACTGGTGGCATAGCTTTCAGCATCACAGTAATACACAATCCTCCAGCAGCATGACAAGTTGACAGACACATAGGGGTCTATCTTACTGACACACCCTAATCCATAACAACCTGCAGCTGTAGCACTGTGGCATCCCATTCCGTTAAATCTTGGAAGGTAAGCAGGGTTGGACCTGATTAGTACTTGGATGGGAGACCACCTGGGAACACCAGGTGCTGTAGGCTTGGGAGAAGGACCTGGCAGCCTACTCTCAAAACACAATCAGCCATTGAAAACCCTATGAATAGCCAAGAAGCACTAACAATAGTGTTTCACCTGTTGTACACAGGGTCACTATGAGTCGGACACTGACTTGACAGCATCTAACAACAACAATCCATAACAAGAGCCTCTCCAGGTGAAGCTTGAGGCTCATATCACACTAGGCACCCAGAGCTGGGCACCCAGGACTAATATCATACAGGGTTTGTAAGTAAGTTAAGTAAAACTGGAGGGAACACATGATCACATATGCTCTTCTCTTAAGAGGCCCACATTCATGTCTCAGACCTGTACTATTATTCTTTTCTTAGCATCTCTTTTTTCCTCTGAATGCCCATGCTTAAACCTAGAGTAATTAATAAACTCTCTAACTTTGTTTTAGCGTATGTGCTGCCAAAGTGAGCTACAACCATGCCACTTTGGCATCCAATCCCGTCAGATCTCAGAAGCTAATCAGGGTCAGGCCTGGTTAGTACCTGAATGAAAGACGGCCTGGGAACACCAGGTGCTGCCTCCTAGGGAGAAGGCCGGCAACCCATGCCTTAAACAACCTGCCAGTGAAAACCCTATGAAGAGTTGAGAAGTACAGACAGTGACAGGCACGGCACAGTGTCAGGCAGTGTTTCTTTCTCTTGTACATAGGGTCACTATGAGTCAGATCCAACTTGATGACACCTCACAACAACAACAATTAGCTTTGTTTCATTCTCTAACTTGTCCTGAAATTCATTTCTGTGGCTGAGCCAAGACCTGGCATTATCTGAGTGGAGGTCCCAAGAAGGGGAACTCCTCAGGGCAGGAAGTAATGAGGGGTTTACTGCCCATCTCACTGCACTGACAGGGTTGTTTATGGGCAGCCTGGACTTTTATTATTATTATTATTATTATTATTATTATTATTATTATTGGAAATTTTTAATATACAACTTAATGGGTTTCATTCTGACATGTATTTCATTGTGACATTTCCATATATACATTTCATTATACATTGTTCACATAACTTCCCCCTTACCCTCTCACAACCCTCCTCCCCCATCCCCAGCCCCCCATGATCTCCTTTCTACTTGTATGTCTTTTTGTGGGAATATTTACCTATATACATGCATCCTAATTTTGATTTAAGTCCAAACTTTTTTCTATAATTGATCTATTTTTTTTACACTTTCAGCAGTATTACATAAGTGATAAGTGATCTAGTCCATTTGAATTATTGCCATCCTTTGGTATTATTATTATTATTATTATTATTATTATTATTGTTATTTCCCATACTAACAAAGTTGTGGTTTACATTGAGGTTGACTTCTCCCCCTTTCCTCCCTCCTTGCTGGCCCTCCTCCCCCTTCTGTCTTCTTCCATCATTGCTTCCTTTTGCTAGATCCCTTCCTCCTTCTTTCCACTCCTTAAATTGTCCTTGGGCTGGTATTTAGCTCAGTTGGTAAAGCGCTGCTCTGCAGTCTCTGAGGTCCTGAGTTCAATTCCCAGCACCACAAAAATGGGAAAAGGATGTGGCAATCCACTCCCCAGGCAATCCTGAAACAATCAGCCATGGAAAACCCTGTGAGGGTAGCTATGAGTCGGAAATGACTCAATGGCACCTAACAACAACAACAACATGCTAAGTTTAAATTAGCTTTTTATTATGTTCCAATTTATGTATAGGATATTTTCCTTCTTTTAAGTTTGATTCAGCTCCCACATATGAGTGAGAACATATGGTATTTACCTTTGGGGTCTTGTGTTCATTGACTTAAGATGATTTTCTCCAATTCCATCCATTTTGCTGCAAATGACATTATTTCATTTTTTTTATTGCTGAGTAGTATTCCATTGTGTATATGTACCATAACTTTTTTATCCATTCTTCTGTTGATGGGCACTTTGGTTGATTCTATAGCCTTCCTATTGTGAAAAGTGCTGCACTGAATATGGAGGTGCAAGTGTCTCTGTGGTATGATGACTCATCTGTCTTTGCATATATTCCCAATAGTGGTTGTAGGGAATTATCTTGACACCCCCAAGTTGGACCAAGAGGGTGCCAGGGCTGAAGCCCACTTGGTCTGGGCCAAAGTCTGAGCCCTCCCCAGATCCTGCCCTGTTCCTGCCATCTCTGGTTATCCTTAACCCAGGAACCTGGACTGGGACCTATTTGACTCCCTAAGAGCCAGTATGGGCTGGGATTTAGCTCAGTGGGTAGAGCGCTGCACTGCAGTCTCTGAGGCCCCAAGTTCAATTCCCAGCACTGCAAAAATGGGAGAAGGGCCTGGCAATCCACTCCCAAGGCAACCCCAAAGCACTCAGCCATTGAAAACCCTAGGAAGGTTGCTATGAGTCGGATACCAACTCGACAGCACCTAACAACAACAACAACAACAACAAGAGCCAATATGGCTACCCAAGTCCCAGTTCATCTTTCACCTACCTTATTCCTACCCCTCCTATTGAGTGATCTAAGATGGCCCCCAAACAGCCCAGCTCTGGAATGGCCTTTTTCAGCCTGATTGGCCACCCAGAGCTATCTGATTGGTTACTAAGGAAAGCTCAGTGATTGGTCCAGCCTGCACCTAACCCCCCAATCATAAGTGCACTTTTACAAGCTCTCACATGGAAAGCTTCTCCTCCTGGCACCAGCTGCTCTCTGATTGGTTGTACCCTGGTCCACACTCCCACCTAGAGTGTATGTAAGCAGACCACCAATTACCCCAGGTGTCCTTTTGTTTCTTTCTTCCTGACCACCTTGACTCTGATTGTCACACCCTACACCTGACTTTGCCACTTTGATCATCTAGACCTTCAATCAAGCTGCTGAGAGGCAAGACTCCGAGGGTGAAGAAAGAAGACCTTGAACAAGCCAAGAAGAGCTCTCAATCCCCCCACTCCGGGGAGGAGGTGAGGGGAGAAGATGACCAGTGAGAGGCAACATCACCAGACTGTGGGTGCAGCCAGGGAGGACGTCAAAGCTCTTTGTCACTTTGATACAGAGCTGTTATTCCATCATAGCAGCAGTAACCTGTGCTGTCAGCTAGAAAGCTTTAGGCTCTCCTGCAAAGGAGTAGCTTAATAAAGTTCCTGTTTGTTTTATATAAGAAGCCCTCCCAAGGCCCTTGCCCACCCCCAAGGGTCCCCAAGTGAACTGGTGTTGTGGTGAAGCTCCATGGTCTTTTGCCAGGCCAGAGAGGACCCCAACAAGTGGTATAACTGGGTCATATGGTAGATCTAATTTTAGTTTTCTGAGGTACCTCCATATTGATTTCCAAAGTGGTTGAAACAATATACAACTCCACCAGCAGTGTAAGAGGGTTCCCTTTTCTCCACAGCCTCACCAGCATTTGTTGTTATTTGTTTTATTGATCTTGGCCATTCTTACTGGAGTAAGGTGGAATCTCAGAGTTGTTTTGATTTGTATTTCCCTAATGGCTAGGGATATTGAGCATATTTTTCATGTGTTTCACAGCCTTACAAACTTCTTCATCTGAAAACTGTCTATTCAGTTCCTTGGCCCACTTGTGTATTGGGTTATTTGTTTTTGGGGGGGAATTGCTTTCTTGAGTTCTTTATAAATTCTGGATATTAGTCCTCTGTCCAATGTATAGGATGTGAAGATTCTTTCCCATTCAGTAGGGACTTCCCTGACTCTGTTGGTTATTTCCTTTGCTGTACAGAAGCTTTTTAATTTCATGTAATCCCATTTATCTATTCTTGTGGTTTCTTGAGCAACTGGAGTTTTATTAAGGAAATGCTTTCCTCTGCCTATATGTTGGAGTGTATTGCCTATCTTTTCTTTTAGTAATTTTAAAGTTTCTGGTTTTATGTTGAGGTCTTTTATCCATTTCAAGTTAACTCTCATGTATATTGAGAGGTGTGGGTCTGTTTTCATTTTTCTGCAAGCAGGGATCCAAGTTTCCCAGCATCATTTATTGAAAAGACTATCCTTTCTCCAATTTACCTGCTTTGCTCCTTTGTCAAAAATCAGGTGGCTATAGATGTGTTGGTGTATCTTTGGGCCCTCTACTCTGTTCCACTGGTCTTCAGGCCTATTTTGGGGGGCACCCTGGACTTTTGAAGCTAGTTAGTCAGTTCTGAAATTCTTGCTCCTGGTGAACTTCTTCACAGGAAGATAGCATGTATCCCCATTTATATGGGTAATAGTGTTCTTTGCTGGGCATTTTACTTGCTGTGATTAAGAGCTTGATGGTCTTATTGGCTTTGCATTCCATTAAACTGCAGAATTCAAATGATGTAAAATTTTAAGTTACTTTCATTCATCCAAGGACAAGTCAAAAGCTATGGTTATTTTGTTTGTGTAATACAGATACGTTTCAAACCACAACATAAGCCATGGCTTGCATCTTGCAAAAGCAATAATATTGAATCATAAGTAAGTTTACACAGTCTTCATCACTCTGTGAGATGTTTTCATTTTGTTTGGTCCATGTCCCAAATTGTATTTCATTTCAGAAACTCTCAATTTCCTCAAACACCAGCTAAAAATGAATTATTGATTAGAGAAAAAGTAATGCTATCATCCTGAATACCTTGTTTTCTTCCTTCATTCCTGCCTTGTTGCTCACCACCAGTCCTTTTTAAGATTTTTCTAAAGAGCAAATGTATCAAGTCAAAAGAAGTAAGGGTCAGAGCTTGGAGCCGGTAGAAATGGAAGGAAAATGGTGTTGAGCTGATGGAATCCTGTCAGGATAGCACTGCAATAGAAATTGGTCATGGAATCAGAAAGAATCTTTCATGCCAAGGGCTTATGTAGATGATGGCTGGTAACAGATTAATATAATCAGAGGTTTTAATGAGTGGAAGTGAAAAAGGACTAAAAGAAGAAACAAAAGCACATGTTACATTTAACTGCAAACACTTTGGCTCTGGACCTAAATAGAAAACCCTAACTAGGAGTTTGGG
Source organism: Pedetes capensis (assembly GCA_007922755.1). Taxonomy (NCBI): domain Eukaryota; kingdom Metazoa; phylum Chordata; class Mammalia; order Rodentia; family Pedetidae; genus Pedetes; species Pedetes capensis. The sequence goes on along the minus strand of VMDO01008186.1, from coordinate 18,058 downwards.
ATAATCTGTGTGAAATGTAGTCAGGAAAAAAATGTAATTTCTGTTTACAAACTGGATAAACTTGGATAACACAAAGATGCTCTTAGGCTGAGTCACACATCAGGGCAAGGATGACTAGAATTGACCAGTGGAAAGAAAATGGAAGTAGCCAGAAAGAAACCTGAGGATGAGCTTTCTCTTTTTTTCTTTTTCTTTCTCTGTTTTTTCTTGTGCACGGTAGTACACAAGTAGAACAGAAATTAACGGGGCAGCTTAGAAATGAAATAAAGTAGCCAGGCCTGGTGGCACGCACCTGTAATCCCAGAAATAGAGGGGCTGAGTCAGGAAGGTCACGAGTTCTAGGCCAGCCTGGGCTAATCAGTGAGTTCAAGGCCAGCCTTGGATACACGGTGAGACTCTGTCTCAAAAAAAATAGATAAAAAATGAAATAAAGTATTCACAGATCCTAAAACTATTTAAGTAGTCCTTAGAGTTCCCTGTCAGCATGACACTGCCTATCTTGGAGTGTCAGAGATCAGACACAGGCAGCATGTTCCACCCCAAGCAGCAATTTCCGTCTGAGATGGCCTTTGGGAGGAGGAATTCTTATTCCCAACAGAGAAAACTAGCAGCCATTGGAAATCTGTGGGAGATACCATTTGTCTCATTTCCATCCTCAAAACAAAGTGGGTGCATTTCTCAGTGAAAACATTTAGGATTCTCCCTTACTAAAGATTTAAGGAGAAACATTTCTCCTCAATGAAAATTCAGTTTAGTGCCAAGGATGTAGTGAATATAAATGATGTCAAAGACTAAAAACCAACATGATCTCCAAGATCCTGTGACCAAAGATATCCATGGTCCAACATTGTTGGAAAAGCAGCATAAATCTCTACAGATATCATAAGGTCAATTGTGGCCTCAAAAGGAGGGTGGACAGAAAGGCTGAGTTAGGAAGATGAAGGTAAGAGGTGGCTTCTAATATGTCCCTACAAAATGATTCTAGAAATAGTGTCAATTTCATATATTTCTGTAGACCTCTATAAATAAATGTAAAAGTTTATAAACTTTTATAGTGCACTTTTGTAAGTATTATTTCATTTAATTTCTGGAATCAAATGACCTGTCTTCAAATTCTATCTTCACCAACTCTTAGCCATGGCCATCTTGGGCCAATTATCTTTCTGAGCTCAGGTTTTATCATATGTGAAGTGGAGATAATAAAGATTTTGACTTTCAAGTATTAGTGTAAGTAGTAGATGAGATAATAGATGCAAAACCTTTCATGTGGTGCCTAAAAAATAGTAAGCACTCAATAATTCTACCTATTTTGAAAAATTATTACTAGATTTCATGCTAACCCTGTAGGGGGCCCAGGGCAAGTACTGCAGTTCATGTTACAAGTGAGGAAACTGAAAGCTCCTTATATTGTGGGGGTTTGGCCCTAGGAGAAAGAAACTAGAAAATGTGTTGCCTGTCTGAGTATGGTGTAATCCTAGGACTCAGGAGACTGAAACAGGAGAATCACATATTCGAGACCAGCCTGGGCTACATAGAAAAAAAAAGTCTTAAAAAAAAAAAAAAAAAAAAAAAGAAAGAAAGAAAGAAAAGAGACAGAAAGCAGAAAGAGAAAGATAGAATAAAAAAGAAAATGTATCAAAACAGAGGGTTCAGGACAGTAGCACTCAGGAGTAGTATATCTATGTGTTTGCACCTTTTTGTTGCTGGGGGTCAGAGACACAAATGAGTTTTAGGTTTTTGTTTATTTGTTTGTTTTTGTGGTACTAGGAGGTTGAACCCAGAACTTGCACATACTTTGCAAGTGCTCTACCACTAGGCTGCACTCCAACAGTTTTTCATTTTTTATCTTGAGATACGGTCTCACTAAATTACATGGGCTACCTCTGGCCTAGAACCTGTGATCCTCCTGCCTCCACCTCCCGAGTTGCTGAGATTACAGGCACATGCCACCACACCTGCCTTGAGTTTCAGGTTTTTAAACCAAAGGAAAATCTGACAGAAAATCCTGCAGTGTTTGCTTTGCATCACAGAGGCAAGATCATTCTGATTCCCATCCAGAAAGTATTAAGTTTTATGGTTGAGAGAAATAGCCAGATCCAGCAATGGAAGGAATGGGCGTTGTTCATAGAAGAAAGATATGCCAAGAAGCCTGGACATCCTCACTGCTGCACAGGAAGGTTCATGGTGAGTGCCTCCTCCATCGAGCCAGCAGAGCCAAGTGCACATGGTTGCCCTTGGTCAAATCTCTCAGCCAGCACTGTAAAATATCAACTTTCTGAAATCCCTGTGGACTGACTCATTGTGGAGAGAGCTGAAGATTTGCTCCTTAAAGCACTCAAAATTAAAACAAAACAAAACAAAAAACTAATATCATTGTAATGGAAATGTGTTGTGGGGTCACAGATACACTGCCTTTTTAAGCAGAATACATTGAACATAATAACAGCTTTTTGGTGGCAACACGAAGACATCATCGTGGACATTATTATACTGGGTTAGATACAGTCATCATCTTGAGGTATTTTGAAGCATATTAAAAAAGCTTTTCCACTAAACCAAATACTTCTAGATAACCATCAGAGCTTTCTTATTACTTCTCTGTGCTTCTTTGAATATTATTCTCTAACCATGAGTGTTATCTTGCCGTTTCCTGTCTATCTCCGTCTTTTGTTCTCTCCAAATCCCTTTAACTTGCCTTTTCTCATCTACTATAAGAGCCAAGCTTTGTAATGTAGGTTGTAAAATAAGTACAAATAACACTTTAAAAGGGTGAATTTTATGGTATGTGAATTATATCTCAATAAAACCATTTTAAAGTGCATTTCACGCTATAAAATCTTGCAAAAGGTGAGATATCACATTATTCTGTTTATATTGATAATAAACCATTTTGCTCTTTTATTTAAAAATAAAAAAGCACAAATAGACTCTGAGAAAGGACTTAGAATTCCTCCATAAGTAGTATGCCTAAGAATCTCTGGCCTTTGAGATCATTTTTTATTGTTTGTTTACTTGTTTTCTTTTAGAGCTTTGTTTTTAATCCTGAAAGTGAAATTAATTTCAGTAAGATGTGGTATAGCCATATATTCTTTGACTAAAGCTTTCTCTCTTACTCTTTGTTCATTCATGTTGCATTTTTAGATGGCCTACTATGTGCTAGGCCCCAGGAGAAAACATGAATCTCTAAGTGACTCATGAGCATGAGTCATTTTATGAATTTTACATGTAAATCACTAGGAAGGATGAGTTTTAATACTTTTTGACTTTCTTTTCCCATCATAACTCCAAGACCCCCAAATTCAATCAGTCCCCAGAGAGTCATCATTACCAACCAACAAGGACACCCAATTGGTCCATTGTTGGAAAGCTGGCTTGTGGAGTAGAGATCCTCAGTCAGAGGAGAATGCTAAGAAGTAAATAGTAAGCTCCCTTATGCTGCATTCTCCAGCGCTTTCCCATGGATCCTCTAGGACCTTGTTGCTCAAAGTACAGTTGCTCAGAGCAGCAACAGCAGTAAGACCTAATGTGCTAGAAATACAAAATCTTAGGCTCCACCTAAGACCTATTAAATTAGAAGCAGCCTTTTAACAAGATGCTTAAGTGATTCATATGCTCATTAAAGTTAGAAACGCACTGATCTAGATATTATTGCACACTGCCATGCCCAAAACACCTGGCACTTCACCCCTGCAATAATCATAGCTTTCAGAGCCTATACATGAACAATGGCAAACATGAGAGGCCACTGTTTGATACACAGGCACATCTCACTGGACAGTAGGCAGAGACGGTCTTGAGGGTGCTGAGCAGATGTTCAGCATTCTCCTTGAACAGCCAGAGAACACTGCTGTTCTCTCCACCATGCCTGTCAGGTCCAATAACTCTTCCCCAGTGATGCATCTCTTCATACACATGTGTTGTCATTTTCTTTAAAGACCAGCTTGTCAGCAGCATTCAAAGCTGAGTCTTTTTCCTTTGTTGCAAAATTTTATCCATAGTTCTAGAAATACTCCCAGCTCAAATTCAACTCTAATCTTCCTAACACCATTTCATTCATCCACTTGTTCACTTGATCAGTGCTTACTGAGGGCTCATCATGTGCCAGGTACCACCAACACCTCAGCATTTTCCATTCAGTGAACACCATGTGCATCCCATCCGTGCCTACCAGTTTGCTTGTTTGCTTTCCTTTAGTACTTAGTTTCCACTTCTTATGTAGTATTGGGAACCTTTTTTTTTTCTTTTTTTTCTTGTTGTTGTGGTGGTGGTTGTTGTTGTTTGTTTGGGGTTTTTTGAGATAGGCTTTCACTATGAAGTCCTGGCTGGCCTGACACTATGTAGACCAGGGTGGTCCTGAACTTGCCAGTGATCTCTCTGCTTTAGCCTCCCAAGTGCTGGGATAACAGGAGTGCACTGCAATGCCCTGGTTTGGATACATATTTTTTAAGATAAGGAAAAGGATCCAGCAGCCCACTCACAAAATAATCAGCCATTGAAAACACTATGAATAGAAGAGAAGCATTCACAAATATAATGCCCGTAAAATGAACGCCCCCAGGCTGAAAGGCATTCATGAATGGATTGGGAAAGAGTTGCCTCCTAAAAGCAGAGTTGATCTTAATGATGGGAATGGAGTAAAGTCCTTGAGATCTCCTTTTGCTGATATGGCATGACTCAAAATGAAAAGAAACATAGTGTCTGCAACAATGGGCTCAAACATAAAAAGATCATGGGCATGGCCCAGTGTTGGGTAGTGTTTTGTTCTGTTGTACATAGGGTTGTTCTGAGTCAGATCCAACTTGACAGCACCTAACAATAACATCCTTAAAGAACTAATATTAGAGCTAAGAGGAAAGACACAGAATTTTAACATAGATGAAAAACAAAATTTCAAGCCCAGCAAAAGATTGTGCATGAGTCCATACCCTGTTAACTCACTTCAGATTCTAGATAAGTCTCTTTGTCCCTCTAATCATCAGTGTTCTCAACTACTTTTTTTTTTTTTTTGGTCCTGGGGGTTGAACCCAGGGCCTCGCGCTTCCATACTTTGCAAGTGCTGGACCACTGAGCTGCCGGCTCCAGCCCATTTTTTTAATATTTGAGACACGATCTCACTAAATTACACAGACTGCCTCTGCTCTCGAACTTGTGATCCTCCTGCCTCTGCCTCCCGAGTCGCTGGGATTACAGGTGTGCGCCACCACACCTGGCCCCTCAACTCCTTTTAAAAAATATGTATGGGATTATCTAATCTCAAAAACATAAAACAAAATAAAAGATCCCTCCTAATGTTTGACAACTCAAATGTCTAAGAGTGGCATCCTAAACACATACACATACAAAAACACTGAGTTAAAGAAAAGAAAATAAACAACAAAGGTTTGGATGAGTGACATGGCATATTATCATGATTAAGAGCCTGGTTTTAATATCAGACAAATCTAAAGCTTAATACTCTTGAGGTCTTTGACAAGTGATTTAATTTCATTGATCCTCCATTTTCTCAGTGTAGGGATAATAATAGCACATACTTTGTAGGGTTATCATGGGGATTAAATGGAATAATTCATAGAAAACCCTCAGCACAGCACTTGGCATGAAGCATGTGCTTAAAGAGAAAATGATGGTGGTGGTGACAGTAATGTTTTCAGGAAGATCCTTGGAGAATGTACAGGTCTTTCTGGTAAGGATAAACATCAACCCCGGGTGGGAGGAAATGATCAGAGATACGAGAGGGGGGACTAGGAGACTGGCCAACTGGCAGCCGAGGAGCCAAAGGTAGGAATGGTAAGAGCTGGGGACAAGGAGAATATGGGTGAGCAGATGAACAACCTTGCCGACCAGAACAGATGGGGCAAAGGAGACTTGGATGGACAGAAAGTGCTAGACGTTATAAAAGAGTGCTTGTAGTCAGTGTCTCACATCCCCATGCAGATGAGGAGCAGAAGAGCCTCTGAAGGCAGTAAGACCAGCCAGATGTACAGGCACCTTTGGGGAAAATACTGAGACTGGGCTGACAGGGCAAAAAGGAAGAAAGAATGATCCTGTGGAGCACCTCAAGGATCTCTTCAAATCCACCCTGCCCTCTGATTCCTGTGGTCTCCGACGCACATATGGTTAGTATCCCTTCCCACCCCAATTAAATCTAGAGGAAACGTGGGACCATACCCATGTGCAGGGAAGGTACGCAAGAGGTGAGCTCACATCCTGTCTGTGAGTTCTGAGTCAGAGAGTCCCGTAAGAGGATATAGAGGCCTGCTGAGACACCATGGCACACTCATCCCAGCTGGAGTCAGAGCTCATGTTTTTTAAGAACATGACTTGAGCCCTCTGGGCATAACAAGACCTCTGGAACACCATGTGGTGGCTATTACTGAGCCTAAACAATAAGCCAAGCGCTCTAACAGACTGGGTCCATCATGGTCTCCTTCATGGTCTGCACCCCAGGGCTGTCTGGAAAACACTCTGCCCCAACCTGATCATGGGAGGCAAACACTATTTCCCAGAGATATCCCACAGTTGGACATGAGGAAGAACCTCACCTAATTATATGCCAAATTGACCAGAACTTTGCTCCTGGGGTTATCACTGGTTGTTCCTTGGCATGCTTCAGTTGGGCCTAGGGCATTCTAGGGGAGAGGCTCTTCTCCATAGCTTCCTGCATGCCAACATTGCTCCAGTCCTTACTAAAAACAAGGAACCAGTCATATGATAGAGAGGTGCCCAGTGAGGTGGGACATCAGCAAGATAGCTCAGCATTACACACACATGTGCACACCCATCACTGTAGTCAAGCATGATTTCATCATCCACAATCCTAGTAAGCTTTTGCCAGAAAAAATATATGATGGGACATGGATGCACACTTTCAGAGTGGCACATGTGGCCATGTGCCATTGACCATGACCAGAAGAAGTAAAGCAATCATGCAGGTGAAGAGGAGGATTCTTTGAGACCGTCACAGACAGAGTCTTTGCAATCCCTTCCTTTCTTGGCCTTAACTCAAGGGTTCAACAAGTGATTATTGAGTGCTGGCTGTATCCACATTTGCCCCAGACACTTGATGGATTCCATAAAGTCTCGTATAATCTTCTCAGTATAGACAGCATTGTTGTTGTTAGGTGCCATCAAGTTGGGTCTGACTCATAGCAACCCTGTGTATACCATGCCCAGCACTATGTCAGTGCATCTCTGCTATTCATAGGGTTTTCAATGGCTGATTTTTTCGGGATTGCTTCAGGAATGGATTACCATGTCCTTCTCCCATTTTTGCGGGGCTGGGGATGGAACCAGGGCCTCAGAGAGTGTAGCATGGCATTCTACCAACTGAGCTAAACCCCAGACCAGGTATGTCATAGGGAGAAAGCAAAGAGACAGTGACATTTGGACATGATCATGGATGATAAGCACAGTGCTCATGCTAGACCAGCCGTCAGCCCAGATGGAAGGAACCACATGCTCAAAGGCCTAACTTAAAGGAGCCCATTCCCTCAGCAGCCTCTGCTGATGATGCAGCCCAGCATTTAGGGTATTCCTACTGAGTGAGGCTCCCTCCTAAATCCTATTCCAGTCTCTCCTCCTCCCACTCTAATGTCCCAGAAGGTATCTCATGGAGTAGTGACACTGGTTATCCTGGAAGTGAGGATAGCTTTGCTATTAAGTGGCTCTCCCTTTCTGTTCTTGGCTGTCCCCAGCCCTTCCTAAATCACAGCCCTGACACTAGCACTAACACCACTTAAACATCAGCATTACCCTTGGCAGAAACCGAGATCTTATTTTTATTACAACTTTACTACTATTTTTTTAGTTTAGTACTAAAAGTCTATAGCAAAAAGCACAAAATTACAAGATATCATAACAAGGATATGTAGGCAAATGTTTAATAGTGGGCTGTTTAATAATGAGCTGGAGGTAAGGGCTGATGTACAGCAGTTGCCCATTTCTGGAATAAAAATATTCCTACTGTGCTTGATTTTAAGCTACTAGTGATGTCAACAGATCCATAAAATGCCTCAAAATTTAACAGTCAGAAGCCAGTACACCCTGGGAAATATAGAATGTGGGTCCCCTTTTTATGGTGATCAGTGGAGTGGGGAGGAGTGATTCAAAGTCCACTCACATCATACATGGGGCAAAAGGTTTCCACTCCATGTCCCTGAATCAGCACTAGTTTATTTGCAAGAAATAGAATCCACACTGGCTAGTTTAAGCAGGAGGGGAGATTCTGAGTTTTATTTTATGAAAAGTTATGTAATAGCTCACAGAAGTTTTGGAGGTGATAGTAAAGCAAGGCGAGGCTCTCAGCACAATGTCCTGGACCAGGATGAGCATTTCCACATGGCACTACCTGGCAGAGTGTAGACTAAATCCCTGTGGCCAAGTGCACTGCACTACCACCAGCAGCCGTGTCACTTCTGTATAGAGCATTAAACAGGACTGCCCATGGGACACGCTGCTCCTGCAGATGCTTCCATGGAATGCTACACACTGCAGCAAAGAGGAAAGATCCACACGGAGCAGGTTTGCTCTTTGCTCCCTCCCTCCAAAGGCAAGGCTGGGCTGTCTGAAGGCTTGTGATTGGCAGGACGTGGGGTGTCCCATGCCTGCCTTGTAGCCAGGCATGGAAGTCTGAGTTTGATCTTTGTAAGGGTGCTGGGTAATAAGATTCATAACGAAGGCATTTTACACACACAGATAGTTCAGAAGTTGCAGAATAGTGTCATTGATAGCTCACTGCGATTCACTTTAGGGCCTCCTCTGTCTTGTACAGAAAGAATGACCCTGGAACCCAATTTTGCTATTCCTTAACTTCTTTCTACAAATGAAAATGTCACCTGCCAGGAGAGGAATAGGTTGCACATTCTACCTATTCTTGTTTCCCTGTTTTACCTCATCGTTTAAAAAGTATGTTGATTTCCAGCATTGAGTAGTAAACACAGACACACTTTGGCATCACACAGGCCCAGCTGCCTAGGCTCTCTGGGCCTCAGTTTTGTCAGCTATAAAATGTCAGCTATAATACCCTACCTGATTGGTTGGGTTGAGGATTCAGTGGAATCTGCTAGGCAAAGAAACTTGTAACACAGTGAGGCTCAAAACCTATTAAAACTTTTTATGAAGGATAGTGTGGCTTAGGTGAAAGAAAGTAATTTCTGGAATTGGACAACCAAGTAAGAGATATGACTTGATCCTCTGCTTTCTCTTTTCTAAAATAAGGATAATAATAATAATGCCTGTGTTACCGTGTTGCTGTGAAGATTTAAAAAATTATAATGGGCTGGGGATGTAGCTCAGTGGTGGAGCACTTGCCTAGCATAAGCAAGACTTTGGGTTCAACCCTACCAATGCAAAAAAGTTAATTAATTCATTAATTAATTATGCTACCTGTCTAGCACAGAATCTGGTTTGTAATAATTTCTCAACAAATGATAGTCATTATTAAACCTACCATAATTATTTATATCATCACACAGCATGGCTTAAGTGAAATAGCTATTCTCAACTTGGTTGGAGCTGGACACGGTGGCACATGCCTAAGATACCACCAACCTGGGAGGCTGAGGCAGAAGAATTAAGAGTTTGAGGCCAGAGGTAGCCCATACAACTTAAGTGAGATCTTGTCACAAAAATAAAAAATAAAAATGGGGCTGGGGTTGCAGCTCATTGGTAAAGTACTTGCCTTAGCATCCGCAAGGTCCTGTGTTTAAAGCCCCAGTACTAAAAGCAAAAAAATGTTAAGAAACCACTAAGAGTTTTATTTATTGTTTATCATTTATATCATAATATTCTGGTGTGTAAGCACGGGTCTTATCTCCTTACACCCCATGCCAGTCTCCAGAGACAAGCAGAACAGCTCTATGAGGAAAGCATTGTCACATTGCTCAGCCTGGCAGTGAGATGCTTGCCTCTGAAAAGTTAAGTGATTGTCTAGGTCACCCAAAAAATGAATGACAGAGACAAAGGCAAAACTGAGGGCTTCTGGCTTTCTGTAGCATGCACCTTCCACCACTTCGGCTGTGTCTCCCTCAGTTTGTTCTTGCATCTATTCTAGCAACTCTCACTTATTACCTTCTTTGTGTCAGTCACTATGCTAAATAGGTTCTGCTCACCCAAAGGTAAATTAAGTAAAGTGATCTTCCTCTAACCACAGTAATTTAAGAAAATATATCATCCTGTCCCCAGGGATTTAATAGAAAATGATTTTACTCATTCTGTGACTCTCAATATTTCAAGAATTATATTCATAAACAGAATTATCAAATCTAATATGGGACAACTATTCTTACTTGAGCTATCATTTACAAAATTAATATTATAATACAAAAATATCAAAATCAGTAAAGTGAATTTTTAACTTGCTAAATTTGTTTCATTTTTCAAATTATACTGCAAATAAAATCAGCTGATTTGGCAAGAGGAATCTAAATTTGATGCCAACACATATTATTGACAATATACAATTGTTTAAGATAGTTCTTAACTTTCTTTGGGTCTGGGTCTCCTTAAACAACTTTCTCTCTAGCTTTGCTTTGACCCCAGCCACGATCAGAAGAAGACACAAAACACCATGGGTTCCAGAATGTTCTGTCCTTGGAAGATCTCCATTTGGAGTTTTTAGCCAAATATCCCATTAATTCCCCTCTGACTAAGGCACTTTGGGGTCAGCAGAACTTGGGGTTTACAGGGATTACAGAAAAAGGACTGGGTACAGAGTTCACACCAAGGCTACATGTTTCAGAAACTTGGGGCAAAGCCAGACTCTGCTGCAGGGATTTAGAAGGGAGTTAGCTCAGGGAAGGTTTTCCCTAATAAAACTTTCTAAAGTTAATATTGTCATTCTTTTATTACCAATAATAATAGTAGCTACCATTTAATGAGAGACAAAGTATGTGCCAAGAACTTTATATACAGTATTTCTAAATCCTTCTAAATAATAAAGGTATTATAGTTCCTCTTTCACAATGACAGATTGAAGCACTGAAATTTAAGTAATATTTGCAAGGTCATATAAGGAGAGGCAGAGGCATGACTGAAACCCAGACTGATCTTATTCCTCTTTCCTCTCCATGTCTGCTACCTCATCCATCTTCCCCTAAAGCAGCAAGACAAGCCCTCAAGTCTCTGTGTCTACACAGGAAACTTCAATTATTGGTCTAAACATATTTTCTAATTACCACTTACACACCCAGCACTATATTAGGTGCTGAAGAATGTTAAAGAAGAATTCTGGGTTTGGCTTAGTCTTTGATTTGGGGGAATAAATGTCTCTTTGGACACTTTTCCCTCCTTTTGCCAATGATCTGTTTCTTTGTCCTTTAGACATGATATGAAAATTAGAAGCTCCTTTCTGAGACTTGTGGAGACAAATGAAAGATTTGTTTAGTTAAAAATCATAGCTATATTAATAATCATTCTGAATCTCACAGAACCCAAATAAGATTTTCCATGTCGAACTGACAACTTAAAATGTCTAATCAAGAAATCTGAGCCACTGCAAATGTATTATACTTTTAGGGACACCAAACCTTCCCCTACTTTACTTAACATTGCAAAAATTGCTTTTGGTCTTCCTGTAGTGAAAGCCCAGATACCCTTGGCCAGAATTGGCTGTAGATTCATAGTATCGCGAGTAGGGAAGTTTGAATTGCCTTATTCAGTAATGTAAAGCATAGGGTGAGGGATAATCAGGGACAACAGGGAGGGCAGTATTTTGAAACAGCACATTTAGTATTATAATACAATGTTATATTTAGAAAGTGGAATACATTGCTTTCATAATACAGACTTTGAAAGTAAAACTTGACAATTTCTTTGCTAGTGAGGCACTAACATAAAAAAAATTTACATTGAGAAGGCTACCCCGCATACATATGAGTCCATTGGAAATAATACTGACTTACCCTTCAGCCTTGATTCTGTGGCCAGGTTCTCAAATCCATGCAAGGATTTGTTCTGTTTTTAAATGCCAAGTCATCATTTCAGATGTTTGTTTTGTTGTTTCCTTTCTCATTTTCTTCACTTAAGGGAGAAATAAACCAAGGTTTTCTTCTCTCAAATGGCCTAGAAGGGAGAACAAATGTGAATAAGTGATATTCTAATGGGTTGTTGAAGATTTCTGCTCATCCACCTGGATTCCACTTCATTTGGGAAGCAAAGAGGATTGGGACACACCCACTTCATGAAGCAAGAATGTCTGGAAAGTTGACCTCTGATTTCACACAATTAAAAACAGGTCCTGGCTGTTAGCTACACTGGGCTCCTGCCACTGCCCACCTACCCACATCACTGAGGAAGGGAGCTTCTCTCACCAATTCATCACCTTCAAAAAAACCTGTTATTCACCAGTTATTATACAGCAGAGCCTCAGGGGAGCTAAGATACATTAGTAGCTCACAACCAGTTTGTGAAACTAAGGGGGAAAAAATCAATAATTCACTAAAGTGAAAGAAGGGAAGGGGAAAAAGGGAGGAAAGAAGGAAGAAAAGGAAAGGGAAAGAGATAAAGGGAAGGAGGAAGGGAAGGAGGAAGGGAAGGAGGAAGAAAAGGAAAGGGAAAGAGATAAAGGGAAGGAGGAATGAAAGGAGGGAGGAACAGAAGAAAGGGAAAAAAGCAAGAATCGCAGGTCTGGCAAGAAATACAAACCCACCTTTCTGATGGCAATGAGGGATCAGACCAGAAAAGAATGTTGTATGTGCTCAGAAGTTAAGATAGGATCTAGAAGGGTAGACAAGGAGCATTAACTCTGGGCCTTGTGTTTGGGAGAATCAGCAATTGACATTTTCACTAAAGTGTTAATTTGTTAGATAATTTAAATAAACCATAATATTTGTTATTTCTTTGACAATTTCTTTTTCATCTTTTAATATATCAGGATCTCTCAGAGGCCCTGGTTAAGATCATTAAGGTGGAAAGTGAAGGTATAATGACAACAAACAAATGTAGACCACCCAGGATTCAAGTACAAAATGAGAAACAGGACTTGAACCCAAAAGGAAAATATCTCCTCAAGGAGATACATGGTCCACTGACACCTGCATAATCTTAAGCATGACTTTCATCTTGAATGGATTTTATGTATCACAAATCTAAGATGTCAATTGAAAAAACTTCTCTACAGCTGAAAAAAATAAAGTTAAAAATACTCAAACACCATTACAACAGAAAAACCCTCCTGAGAACAATTTTTGAGGCTAGTTAAAACATTAAAACAAAGCATTCTACTACAAGTATTAGAGAATAACAAAATGGTAAGGAATTCTTGGGACAATGCCTAGGAGAAAACTGAACCCAGAGAGAAAAGCCCATCATTCAAAGTTTCTCTGTTCTAATGGCATTTACCAATATAGAGTAAAAGCTATAAATCTAAACCTCAGTTATTTGGACCTATGGGTAAAGAACCTCAAAGTGGAGGGCCTGCCCATGGTAGGCACTCCTTAATGGGACCTCTGAAAACAACCAGCCTGCCTACAAATTCGCCACCTGGGTTTGTGCCCTTTGAGCAGACTAGGGAATATCAAAATTCACCTTGGATTGAGGTTGCCTACATTGGGCTTCCCCTATAAGTCTAAAGAAAGAAATAATAACAGCTCCAAAAGATGGTTTTCTCACCTCACTATTAATCTTTAAACTGTTGCTGCAAATAGTTTCTACTGTACAATGACAAGGACAGATTTATTATGATAAAATTAAAAATAGTGTTTACCAGAAAGGAGATGGTGCCACTGACTAGGAAAGGTCTTTAAGTAATTGAATGTATTCTATGTCTTGACCTGGGTGGTGGTTATGTGGATATGAATTGATCTGTACATTTAAGATTTGTACACTTTAATGTATATTATACTCAAGAGTTTTTAAAATGTTAAAAAAAAAAAATACCAGCATGATGAACAGTTGTCGCCCTGTGGCATCCAATTCCATCAGATCTCAGAAGCTAAGCAGGGTGGGGCCTGGTTAGTACTTGGATGGGAGACCGCCCGGGAACACCAGGTACTGTAGGCTTGGGAGAAGGACCTGGCAACCCACTCCCCCAAATCAATCTGCCATTGAAAACCGTATGAACAGCAGAGAAGCACTGACAATACTGTTTCGCCTGTTGTACGTAGGGTCACTATGAGTCAGATACCAACTCGACGGCACTTAACAACAACAATGATGGACAGTGCCTAGTCAAAGACAGGCACAAAAGGAAACAATTCCATAACAGGCAACCAGAAGAAATTAGAGAAAATAGAAATGAGCCCAAAAAGACTTCAGTTACTGGAATTGTCAAATACAGACTTGTTGTTAGGTGCCGTCGAGTTGGTATCTGACTCATAGCGACCCTCTGTACAACAGGGGAAACACTATTGTCAGTGCTTCTCTGCTGTTCATAGGGTTTTCAATGGCAGATTGATTTTCAGGAGGGGGTTGCCAGGTCCTTCTCCCAAGCCTACAGCTTCTGGTGTTCCCAGGCGGTCTCCCATCCAGGTACTAACCAGGCCCGACCCTGCTTAGCTTCTGAGATCTGACGGGATCAGATGCCACAGGGCTACAGCTGCAGGCAAATACAGACTAGAAAGCAATTATTATGTTTAAATAAAGATAAATTTAAAAGTACTTAGAAAATAGGAAACCTTAATAAGTTGCAAGGCTGGGATTTAGCTCAGTTGGTAGAGTGCTGTGCTGCAGTCTCTGAGGTCCCAAGTTCAATTCCCAGCACCGCAAAAATGGGAGAAGGACCTGGCAATCCACTCCCAAGACAATCCCAAAACAGTCTGCCATTGAAAACCCTATGAGGGTCTCAATGAGTTGGATACCAACTCGAAAGCACCTAACAAGAACAACAACAACAATAAGTTGCATATTTAATGTGAAAAACAAGTGTTTCAAAACTGGAAACTTTAAGAACTAAAATTAAATGAACAAATTCACCAATAGGTTTCACGTGAATGAAGAGAAAATTAGTAAATTGGAAGAACAGAAGAAATAATCTAAAATATAGCTCTGAGAAAGACAAAGAAAACAAAACAAGCATGTAGAAATAAAGCTAATGCATTTGGAGGGAGATTTATAGCCTCAAACATATATATGTTCTTCGATGGAACCTGTAATATTTACTGTAAGATGTGCCATTATTGTATATGTCAGTAAGAGAAAAAATATCTCCAACTCAACTGTAACATGCCATAAATTTTAAGATACATCTTAGACTCAAAGATGTCAAAATGTGGGAAACATTCATCTATAATTGTGAAATATGCTATGTAAAATTAAGTAAACTAAGCATGTCTCCCAAGAAGTTAAAAAAAAAAAAAGAGTATTGTAAACACTCTAAGAAAATAAAGAAGAAATAGTAATAATTGGGGGAAAAATGAAATATGAAACAAAGTATTAGTAAACCTAATGACTGGCCCTTTGAAAGGACTAGGAAAGTTGAAAAACAATTATAAAGCTGACGATTTAAAAAGAGATAAGTCAGAAATATATCAAGAATTTGAAAAAATAAGACCTCGCTACAGATTTTGCAGATAGTACAGAGATAATTGAGTAATATTATAACTAATTTTATGCCAAAAAAAGCCACATTGAAATTGTAAGAGTTAATAACAGAGCTTGATATATTTGTTGGATACAAAAATCAATGTACAAAAATCAATCATATCATTATAGTCTGCCAATAAAAAAAAAACCAGAAAATAAAATTTTTGAAAACTATTTATACCAGCATCAAAACCAGCAAGTTTCTAGGAATAAATCTAGACTACTGTCGGGAAAGGGGCTGGGATTTAGCTCAGTTGGTAGAGGGCGGCTCTGCAGTCTCTGAGGTCCCAGGTTCGATTCCTAGCACAGCAAAAATGGGAGAAGGACGTGGCAATCCACTCCCAAGGCAATCCTGAAACAGCCATTGAAAACCCTATCAGGGTCTCTATGAGTCGGACACAGCTTGATGGCACCCAACAACTGTTGGGAAAATTAGAAATCCTTATAGAGAATCACTGAAGAAAGGAGAGATATTTCATATTTGTGAATGGGGAAGCTGAGTATGACAAAATGTCAGTTTCCACATTGTTTTAAAATTCATTGTAATTCCAGTCAAAACATAATGGCTTCATTTTTGTAGTGCTTGGGAAATTTATTTTAAATTTTACATGGAAATATAAATAGAAAACAGTAAACACATTCTTTTTTTTTTTTTTTCCAGTACTGGGGGCCTGAAAAAGAAGAGATAGGAGAGGGAGAGAAATACAAATAGGCAAAAGGACATTCACAAATAGATACTGCTCCCAAAGAGTAAACCCAACTGAGCAATAAACATGTGGAAAATCACTCAACATTTTTAATGATCAAAGAAATGAAAATGAAAACCACAGTAGAATACCACTACGAAGCTGGATGTGGTGGCACATGCCTGTAATCCCAGCACTCAGGAGGCTGAGGGAGGTCCATCATGAGTTTGAGGCCAGCCTGGGCTACATAATAAGATTCTGCCAAAAATAAAAAATAGAAAAAGTAAAAAATATCCCTATCATTCACATACATCAGTTTGGCGAAAGATTAAAAGGTCAGCCAAAAGCAAGCGTTGGCCAGAACAGGATGGGAATGAAAATTGATACTTTTTAGAAAAGAGTTTGACTTTATATACACATCCACCAGGAGCCAGCAATCCTGCTGCTGGGTTAATGCCCTAGATTAAAGAAACCTGTGTATATGTATACCAAGATGAGTATTATTGTTGTTGTTGTTGTTGTTGTTAAGTGCTGTCAAGTTGGTGTCCAACTCACAGCAACCCTATGTACAACAGATGAAACACTATTGTCATGCTTCTCTGCTATTCATAGGGTTTTCAATGGCTCATTATTTGGGGGGAGTGGGTTGCCGGGTCCTTCTCCCATGTTCCCAGGTAGTCTCCCATCCAAGTACTAACCAGGGCTGACCCTGCTTAGCTTCGGAGATCTGACAGGGATGGATGCCACAGTGGTATGGCTGCAGGATAAGATGAGTATAAGTAGTATTTATATAACAGGGTTGTAATAACACAAAAGGGATAACCCAAGTGTGCATTGGCAATATAATACAGACATCAACCATGGTACACTACCACATTTGAAAGCTAAAGAGAAGAGTGAGCAAGTGAGAGCTACCAATAACATGAGTGACTCTTGCAAATATATCATAAAAAATAACATATGTAACATGATCCTACCTACATAAAGAAAATATGAATGACATCCTCTTAATAGGCAAATTACACAGAATTTAAAGAGATGGTCAAGTGTAATTAAGGATGGTGTTTCCCTCTGGGGTGTGGGAAAGCACTGTTGGCCTAAAGGAAACCCAGGAAGCTTATGGAACATTCACAGTATCCTCACCTAGGTTGAAACATGGACATTTGCTTTATAACCAATCACATTATTGCACAATTTGTTCTATACACTTTTGTGTGTGCATATTTAATAATTTTTACAAGGTTAAAAACAGGAAAGAGGAGAAAAAGAAGAAAATCACCAGACCCCATAATTACCAGGATTCATTGCTGACTCCTTGGGATTTTTTTAGTTTTTGTTTTTCACTGAGACTCCAAACTAGAAAATTATTCCACATTAAAAAGGAAATTTAAACCGGGTGTGGTGGCACACGCCTATAATCCTGGCGACTTTGGAGATGAAAGCAGGAAGACTGCTCGTTCAAGGCTAGAGGCAGCCTGAATAATTTAGTGAGACACTGTCTCAAGATTTAAAAAAAAAAAAAAAAAAAATAGGCTGGGGGTGCAGCCCAGTGGTAGAGCACTTGCAATGCATGTGCTAGGGCCTGGATTCAACCTCTAAGTACCACATAAAATAAAAAAATAAATAGAGAACCTAATGGGGAATGGATCTGTCAGATGATCTGGCTTTTAAGAGTCAACAGGTAAAGGTACCTACCTAATTACCCTCACCTAATAGACATCACCATAAGTTTCAGATCTCCAAGAAATGCTGAAAATAGCTAAGATCACTCTCATCCTAGAATGTCTCTATGGCTGTTGTTGTTAGATGCCGTCGAGTTGGTATCCAACTCATAGCGACCCTCATAGGGTTTT
>VMDO01008185.1:0-85687 GCA_007922755.1 Pedetes capensis | reverse complement strand
CAGAAGTATATGTAGGTATAGCATTAAGACAACCTCTTTCCCTTGAGGATACTGACTTTACAAAGAGCAGTTCTCCTGGGGTGAGGAGATTGAATTCCATGAAGAGTGTTGGAGATGCAATGGAGCTATGTCATTCCAAATCTGCTGCAATTCATCTGAAAACAATTAAATAAAAGACAAAAGAACCCCCTCATTTTTGCTTTAGCACCTTGTCCCTCATTATTATGCTGCTATATATAGCTTAGTGCATTATATAGCAAGCACTGTAGTCTCTCTCCCATTAGGCTGTGGCCTGATCTGTGACAAAGGCCACCTCTAATTTATTTTTGTAGCCTCAGTACTCAGCAGTGTCTGGCACTTCCTCACGTAGGCAAAAATCATCAGAGACTTCCTGAACTAAGTGTATCTTAGCAAGTAACTGTCATTTTCTATCACTGTTTTCCCCAACTTACTCCCAAAGGAACAAACTGGCACATGGTAGGTATACAACAAATATTTGTAATTAATTTATTATAAAATAGCATCCTTCCTTAATTGTATGGCTTTGTCTTATTGTTATTTGTCGGACCCTGCACGTGAGGAACTAGATTTACACGGATCCTGAAGCAATCCTGAAAAACTCAGCCACTGAAAACCCTGTGAGGGTTGCTATGAGTCAGACCCGACTCGACAGCACCTAACAACAACAATATGTTTTTCTAAGTTTTGGAAAAAGTATATTTTATTGTATTTTCTCAATTATGATCCACACCCTTACAATCATTTTGGAGGGCTACAAAATCAGGTGCAGATTAGAATTACATGAGGTTCTAATTGAGAATATATGGTATTTCTTGAAACTACACCTTTGAAATATTACTTATGGACCTTGTAGAAGGTGCTTATTATACAATTCTGATGATGAAATAATTATTTCAAGGGTAGTGGAGTATCTCTGCACATTCCATGGGTTTTGCTAGAGATTAGGAAGTTCAGACAGTTAGAGGTTTACTGAAAATTCTTCTGAAAGCATTATCTTTATTGATTCAAAAGCCAGGTCTATCTAACGCAAGTGAAAGGTTGAATCCCTTGTTGTGGTTGTTAAGTGGCATGGAGTAGGTGTCTGACCCATAGTGACCCCTATGTACAATAGGTGAAAAATGATTGTGCTTCTCTGCCATTCATAGGGTTTTCAATGGCTGATTGTTCTGGGGAGTGGGTTTTCAGGTCCTTCTCCCAAGCCTACAGCACCTGGTGTTTCCAGGTGATCTTCCATCCAAGTACTAACTAGGCCCAAACCCTGCTTAGCTTCTGAGATCTGACAGGGTCTGATGCCATAGTGGTACAACTGCAAGCTAGTTTAGCTAAATTAGTAGAGTGCTGCTCCACAGTCTCTGAGGCCTTTGGTTGAATCCCCGGCACTGCAAAAATGGGAGAAGGACATGGCAATCCACTCCTGAAGCAATCCTGACACAATCAGCCATTGAAAACCCTATGAGGGTCGCTTTGAGTCAGATATGACTCCATGGCACCTAACAACAACAACAACAACAACAAATAGGTCTGAAGAGGCCAATTGACTTACCCAAGATGGAAAAAAAATTGACATTTAAAAAAGGTGAAGAAGTCATTTTAATTATATAAACATTTGTGTACTGGAAACTGGAATGATGAGTCAAATGCATAAGAAAATGCTGGAACTTTTCAGACTGTCTTGAATCTGCCCTAATGCACAATGTTCCACGTGCATTTTCAATACTATGTTTCTTGTGTCCAAAGCTGTCTCCTTTATTTTAATGTTTACTGAGAGCTCATTATCTATCTATCTATCTATCTATCTATCTATCTATCTGTCTATCATCTATCTATCTATCTAGCGTCCGAAGAACTTTAATGTATCTAGTTCCTACATAACTTTTCTAAGCAGTCATAAAATTCCACTTAGCATATTAAGGGACCATGAGGATGTATGCCTGAACTGATTAAATTGTGAACCCAAATGCAAGCATGTCTATATTCAATGTCTACCACAAATAGACACATCCCAGACAGCTTAAGTATTTATTTTGAATACAGCTTTGAAGATCTTAGTGAGGTTAGAAGCCTAATGTATTACTGTTCTATCTGCACTAATGACAAGATTCCTGGCTCAGTCCTAGTGATGAGAAAATGTGGTGTGTGACAAACCAAGATAAATTGTTTCCTTGAAATCTGTGACAGAACATCATTGTCGTTTTTTTGAAACTTTCATCAAATGAAATTTAAATGATTTTAACTTACACTCTACAATGAAGGATATTCTTATGGAATAGGAACTGAGAGCACTCTAATTAGCTTTTTTTCACCATGGATATAAGGGGCTGGGTTTCAGCTGAATTGGTAGAGTGCCTCGCTGTACTCCCAGCACCACAAAAATGGGAGGAAGACTTGGCAATCCACTCCCAAAGCAATCCCAACACAATTAGCCATTGAAAACCCTCTGAGGGTCACTATGAGTTGCACCCGATTCCACGGCACCTAACAACAACAACCATGGATGTAAAAATCAACATTAACATGGTGGAGTATGTTTTTATGAAACATCACAAGGTAAAATAATTATGTGTCAATTAATATTTTTCACTTTAAGGCAATTGAATCTTTCCTTTTTCTGTATTAAAGGCTTTTCAAGAAAGATTAAAATAAGTATGGAATTTTAACCAGATGTTTTTAAGCCTTTTGGAAGACTAGCCAGGAATGAATTTTTCCTTCTTGATTCAGAAGTCATTTCAAATTATTTCTGTAAAGAAGAATACATGTTCAGAGGGTTACATTCATTCCTATCTTGTTTTATTAACAAGACTTTTCCAAGTTCCTCTTGGATCTGAAGGAACAACAACAAAAAAGAGCTTGAAAGGCATACAGCCTGTTACTTCCCACCATGAAGTTAGACAACTTCTCTTTTTCATACTTCATTTGCCCACATTTTCTAATGTCAGGAAAGCTGTACTCACCTCTGAGCTCTACTTTCTTCTCTGAGTGAATTATTTTAGGTCAGTTTCACCCACATCTATACCTGTATTCTTATTTGAATCAAAACCCAAGCTTTGAATTCACTTTAGCTGTTGCTGACCAGAAGTTCCTAACAACCTGCGTCATTGTTAACTATTTTCCTTTACCTATACCTCAATATACCTATTGATGAAGCAGTGTTTTTCTTACTCTCTTTTCTAATATATATGTATGTGTGTATACACACACACACACACACGTATATTGTTGTTGTTGTTAAGTGCCATCAAGTTGGTATCCCACTCATAGCAACCCTACCTACAGCAGGCGAAACGCTTTGTCAGTGCTTCTCTGCTGTTCATAGGGTATTCAATGGCAGATGGACTTTTGGGAGTGGGTTGCCGGGTCCTTCTCCCAAGCCTACAGTAGATGGTGTTCCCAGGCGGTCTCTTATCCAAGTACTAACCAGGCCCGACCCTGTTTAGCTTCTGAGGTCTGATGGGATTGGATGCCACAGGGCTATGGCTGCAGGCATATGTGTGTGTATATATATATATACGTGCGTGTGTGTGTATATATTGTGTATATATATATATACATTGTGTGTGTGTATATATATATATACACATTGTGTATATATATATACATTGTGTATATATATATGTTGTGTATACACACACACATACACATATATAAAACATGCTTATATTGTGTTCAAGACTTTTTTCACCCCAAATAGTTTTCTTTCCTACTTCTAATTGTAACTCCAAATTTGCTAAATAGATACAGGTTATTGAGACATAAACCAAATATAGTGACTGGGTACAGAGTTCCTAAAGCAGACGCTAAATCATTGAGCTATGATTGACTTTGTCTTGGTGTTATAGAGAAAAATGAAGGAAACTAGTTTTTCAGTTTGTTGGAACAGGAAGTTAATAAAGTCATGCTATTTTTCTCTCATTACAGCTCTATGATTAAGGGCACTACAAATGAGGAAATTGAGCTGCAGAGATGTTAACCTTTCCTGGATTACATAGGTAGGAACCAGCAGAGAAAAATTTTATTTGCTTTTTATTTTTGTGGTGCTGGGGATGGAACCCAGGTCTGTGTAGATGCTAGGCACGTGCTCAACCACGGAGCTGTACTCTTAGCCCCCAGAGCAGGGATTTGAACTCAGGTCTGTGTCCTGTGGAGGCTTGGTTGTACTCTTAACTACAGTACTCCATCAACCTGGCCAGCTATTTGGAAACACTTTCAATAATTCACAAAAACAACTTTGTAACGGGAATAACTCAAAGCTCATGGTTACATAGATATTGAATTAGTAGTTCTGCCTTGTACATTACTATACAATGATGACAAAAATGACTCGGTTGTGTCATTAGAGAAAAGTATTACCTCTTAGGTGGGTTGGGTTTTGAGAAACAAATTATATGAAAAATATCCACAAAGGATTTATTTTAAAACAGAACTTCAAGTTATTTCTGTTAAGAGAACTGTGTATCTAGAGGATTACAAATATATCATTTGTAGAAAGAATTCCCTGTAGCTATGTATATTTATTTCAGAGGTCCATTAATAAATTAGAATGTTCTACAATTAGAATAAGGAAACAATGTTCTGAACAGATTGTCCTTTATACTATTATAGACAAATTATTGTTATTGGCTGACTTGTATCCTTCCAAAATTCATAGGTTGCAATCCTGACTCCTAGTACTTCAGAATGTGACTGTCTTTGGCGATCAGGCCTTTAAAGATAACTAAGGTAAAATGAAACCATTTGAACAGGGTCCTAATCCAATAGGGTTGGTTTCCTTACTGGAAGAGCAGACACAGATATGCACTCACACACAGGAAAAGTCATGTCAGGACACAAAGAGAAGGAGGCTATTGGCAAGCCAAGGAGAGAGCCTCAGAAGAAATAGCCCTGCCAGTACCTTGATCTTGGACTTCTAGGCTTCAGAATTGTGAGAGAATAAGGTTTGGTTGCCTAAGTCACTTACTTGGTCGTAGTTTGTTACAGCAGCCCTAGAAACTGAATACAATGATTACTTTTTTTTTTAACTGAAGAACGATTTCCATTTCGGTTAACAACAGTCATAATTAAAAGTCAGAATTTACCCTCCCCAACCTGTATACTGAATATTTGTTGAATGATTTTTAAATTTTTCTATACTTCATATTTATCTGTTGCTTACATTTTCTTCATTATTTTATTTTTAATTACCTTGATTTGCTTTGGACTAGCCCTGAAGAATTCAAATGTAATGTGAATCATCATAGTTCATGTTATTAAAATAACATTTTTAATAGCTACATTTAAAAAATGAAGACACAGGTGAAGTTAATAATACATGAATGTAGGTTAATATATGTTATATAACACATATTATTATTATGTAGACCAATATATGCAAAGTATAATTTCAACCTATAGTCAATATAAAAACATTAATGAAAAATTTTATAGTCAATAATCAATTGCCAATGCAGCAAGTGGCAACTGTACTGGACAGTTCAGTTCTAGACCCAGTATTGAGGATTTAAGAGGCACATTTATCCATCAGTAAAGTACAGTATTTGCAAATCTTTTCTTAAGGTGTACATTTCTGCAGATGGCTAGGGTCACCTGTTAGAGTTGGTAAATTTCCATTTGATAACATGGTATGTTCTGGCTTAAGGAAAAAATGTTTATCTGAGTTTAGGGTCATTCTATATACACATTTCTGATGAACAAAGTGCGATAGGAGGAAGTTTTTGCATAAGTCAAGCAGGTGATAATTTCTTATTAAGACTTACTAGAAACATATCATTTTCTTCAACAGATATTTGTGAAACTGCCTAGCTCATGCTAGGCATTAACCCTGTGTAACATAGCTTTTTGTTTTAAAGTTGGTTATGTTAAATACTGAAAATCTCTAAGTGGACTAAGGGTAAAAATGTTCTCATTTGCTGTATTCTTACTGTACACCTGACATAAGTGATTTCATCTTATCCTTTAATAATCCTGTGAGCTTTACACATGTTAGAAAACTGAAGCTTAGAGATTTTAAAGGAGATTTCCCAAAATCAATCACACTGTTCATAATTGATCAAGTTTTGTCTATATTTATCTAATTTTTAAGAATTTGCAGTGTGGTTAAATCTTATTCCAGCACATGCTTGATATTTGAGAAATTTCAAATGTATCTGAAAAACACAAAGTTAGGGTTTTTGCAAAAATTTAAGCATTATTGACAAAAGCATGAGTTTTGAAGGAGGATGGACTCAAGTTCAAGTTCTAGCTCTTCTACTTACTCTATTTTTGACCTTGGAAAAGTTATTTAAACTCCACAAGCCAGTTTCCCCTTTTAGAAAATGAACATTGTAACAGTCCCTATCTCTTAGGGTTGCATAAGGACTAAGTGAGCTAATTCAAGAATAGCATGCTGTGTGAGGCAGATACTAAGGACTCACCAAACGTGAGCTCTGTGTTCCTTTTTTTTTTTTTCTCATCAGGAGTGACAGCCTGCTGGTACATACCATATAAAGTCTTTCAATTTGCAGGAGTTTTCCTGGCTTCTCAATACAGCAGAATAGGTTCTTATACATTAAATATAAGTAAGCAGAGAAGCCTGAGGTACTTTCCATTATCAACTGTACAAAGTATGTTAGAGAATGAGAACAGGTTTCAGTAGATCTGGCACTCCCCAACAGCTAGAGGAGAGGACAGTGCTAATGTCTCTTCTACCTACAAACAAATAGCTTTATCCTTCAAAGGTGGTGACCTTGATTTCTCTCTGAAGACACTGGAATGCTAGCCAGTGCTACTTTAGGATTAGACCTACCACCTGACTCATCTGGAACGAGATACGAGAATAAGAATTTTCATAGTCATACCTATGTCATTCAAAATTCTTTTCACACTTTTGTTATGACTGAAGATTGTATGAAGTGCAGCAAAACAACAAAACCCCAAATGAACCAAGGATCAGAACATAGAGAAAGAAAAGGAAAGAAGCTTCTGCCTGGGTTTCAAATGCTTCCACCCGTCAGTTAGTCTTAACTTTTTTGATAATTATATTATTTGCAACAGCAGAGAAACAAAAGGGGATAAAGGTATTAAGAGTTATATTGATAAACTATGTGTGGTGTCCAAAAATGGCATGGAATATCTTGTTTAAGCTGTAAAAATCTATTAGTATGTCATGTTATCTTCATAAATTCTTCTCACACATAGGGCAGTGGAGTCCCCGAATCCCAAGGCACACTACCAATTCAGCTGGCCACTGCAATCCGTCAATTGCTTTGTCACATATTTGCAGACTCACTGTTGGGACTGAGGTATTATGATTCTGGAGGGTTTGATAATAGGTGAATTATTAGCTGTTGGGGATAGATTTGTTTCTGAGCCTTTCTGTGGCAGTCTTTCATATAAGAAGGCAATCATTCTTATAGAATTTGCTCCCTCAGACTTAAATAGATTTTGAATACACCTTGTAATTTTTTTCCCAGCAAAATTTCATTAGTTGTTAATTATGATTAATAGAACTTTCCAGAATGTCACTGAGTGTGTTGAGAGTTCAAGCACGTCACATTAAAAATGGTCTCACGAATGGATAGCTGTCTTACTTTGTTACCATGTTTACCCACATTGTGCATAGTTTCTTTTTAGAAAACAAAGATATGTAGGACTTACCTTTTCTTAAGTTATACAGTTTTACCTTTTGTTTTGTGATTGATTTTCAGTGAGAAGTTGTTCATTTTACAGACTATTTAAACAGCATCTAACTTGGGGAAATATGCAAAAATTTATGGATGCTGCAAATCAGGCCAGATGAACCCAAAGGTGTGTTTAAGCGTGGTCATTCCTGTCTAGGAGTTTCTCAAAGGAGCTAGATCATATCAGGTGCAGATCAAGAAGAATCCATTTCTCCTTCAAAGGTATATATTTTTGGGAAACACAAAGGTGATAAAACACAAAGGGATACAAGTAACTTCTCAATGAATTTTTCTCAAAGTTTTAAGCTTCTATTTTAGAGGAGTATCTTCATGTTTAGATAGGCACTTTATTTTATATTGTTACCAACTTCAAAATTAGCTTGACCAGTAAAATATTATGAATTGCTTATATGTTTTTCAGTGAAGGTGGGAGGATATGGAAATTATATAAAGTTTACAAAAAGTCAATACAAAACATAATTACATTGAAATAGTTACATAATTGAATACATGACTTAGACGATGCTAAATCCAAAATTTTTGCTGGGAATACAATGATGTTAGCCTTATATGTATGATGTTTCCCCACTCTGATTCATTAGATACTGGATTTATCCAAAAACTACAGCTACAGTGTCCAGTCTAGAAGATAGGTAAGGAGACATGACAAAATTTTGAGCTACAGAAATAGTCATCTTGACAGTGGAATCCCCAAGTGGCAGTCACACCTATGGCAAACCTTGCAAAAATACTGGAGTTGATTTAAAACGCTTAAGAGTTTTATGTTTTTGCTGTGTTGGGATATAAAAAGTTTGTGGGCAAAGGGGATTTCTGTTTAGGGAAATAATTATGTGGCCAAACCATCTGGAATGAAATTCAGGGTTTGGAAGATATTTGATTATATCATCAACACTTCATAACTGAAATGAAGTATGAGGCACAGATGCTTTCTGATAAATTATTTTGAGTCTTTTTTTGCCAGCCCTGCACCCCTTATGCTATTGTAGAGAGCCCTTGGCCTAGGGAAGAATCAGTCCTGGAATTTCTTTTTACAGGTACATTGTGGGAGAAACAAAAGAAATCTAAGTCTTAGACTCTATGTCCTAGAAATTTGCATTCTCTTTTGGGAGAGCAGTACTCATCCATAGGAGTAGAGGAAGACTAATGAAGGTTTGAGGTGCAGTGGAATAACTGGACATCTGTAGGTAATGAAGAGGGAGGGTGATAACACAAGCTATGTTAGGAGTGGGCAAGCTGATACTGAGAATTTAGATAGCCTTTCTCTCTCATCTGTTTGTTTAACTCACTCAGCACATATTCATTGGGCTTCTACTATGCGCTAGGTGCTTTGCAGGGGAAGATAGTGCTGAAGACAATGAACAGTGCTGCCCTCATGAAGTTTAAGGTCTAGGGGTAGCAGGCAGCAAATGAAAAAAATGTATATAACAACAAGCTATAGTGAGTAATAATAAAGAAAAGTAAGAAGCTAAGGGAAAGATCAGGGTCTGTGGAACACAGGTCTGAAGAATGGACATTTAAGCTGAGACTCAAAGGATATGCTTATTAAAATATAAAGACCTACTTTGAATATAGAGTATCTTAAAATTAGATAGGCTTTTCTCCCTAATTGCTGTTTTATAGTCACATGTCTGATAAAATAAATAAATAAATATTTAGGATAGGGTCATTTCATTCAACCAATGCATCCTGGCAGAACGAGGATGCTACCTGGGAGAAAATGGAGAATTTGAAGTGGGTTTAACAAGGTGCTATTTACAAAGGAGTGACAAGGTGTAGAGAAGTCACAGGGGATAGTGCAGCCAGTGTCAGAAACAGCAGAGCTGTCATGATCCCCAGGCCCAAAGGAACAAATTAGGGGAAATGGTTACCAAAGTTTGGAAGGATAAAGTTGGAAGAGCAGAATTGACCTTGGCTCAGAGTTGCAAGAGCCTGAAGTGTCCCTCAATGTAAGAATCAGGGGATACATCCTCAGATACCTCTCTTTTTCCTCCCCTGCAGTGGCTCCCTCTTCAGCTTGTTCCAATTAGAAGCCAGTGGATGATATAATCCAGGCAGGTCAACCTCCCAGGGGAGGAATCAGGGTCTAGAAGGTAGAGGATGGATCTTGAGGGAGACAGAGAAGATATTCCATAAAGACAATCTAAACAAAACACCTACTATGGGCAAAGCTCAGTGGAATGGGAGAAAAATCAGGCATAAGACTTGCGGAAAAAACTGATGATTTGCTCATTTGAATTCATCTATGGTGTGTTTTGCTCTGTCAGAATCAAAACCACTGCCACCAAGATGGTATTCTACGCACACTCTCTGCTAAGATTTCTCCTAGTTAGTAAGTCAGACTGCCCTCCTAGGGGCTGTGGTTTCTCCTCCCTGTCTATCATAACCCTATCACAATCGTGCACATGATGGCACTATTAATGGGAGGGATAAAGGTCAGAAATACTTTGCAACTGACCAATGTGCTGCCTGATTACCCATTACCCATGCACATTATCACAACACCATATTTCCCTGTGATAATTGTTCTGTTCTTTCTTAGGGTGGTTTTGTAATTTTTCTTTCAGCAAGGCCTGGGATGTTAAAATGGAGAAAGACAAAAACTGAAATATGCTGGTAATACTAGCTGACATTTGAGTAGTAGGATTTCTGGGTCAGGGAAAGGAATGACTATTTATTGACTAGCCTAATTTCCCTTTCCATCTCAGTTTCAGATTTTTCAGGAAAAAGACAGGTCAAAAAATTTACAGACTATAATTTGCTCTTCCTTACTTGGCCACCTGGTAAACAATGAACAAGCCTAAGGGTCACCTGCAGATCTAGAGATCTTCGTAATTTTATAGGGAATTCATTGGCTGCTGGAGTAGTGATGAGGGGCCCAGGAAGCAACTTATTGGCCAATGTGGCTGCTAAATATTTTTGTTAGGGTACAGATGTGTATGAGTGCTTTGGTTTTGAGATTTTCCCCAAACATAAGAATCTTGGTTAATTCTCATGGTGGCCCTGAGGCCACTCATGCAGCATTTTAAACAGATGAATGACATTGTTCTTTACAGTTTTAAAAGTTCCTTGGGCCATCATATTGAGCATAGATATTGGCTAAAGTGGAAGCAGGAGAATTCAACTAAAAGGCTATTACACACAATAACCAAGATATGAAATCAGCCTAGGTGTCCATCAAGGAACAGTGGATAATGAGTCTATGATATATAATCACCATGGGGTTTTATTCTGCCATAAGGAAGTATGAAATTATGGCATTTGCAGGAAAATGGATGGAACTAGAGATCATTGTGAAATAAGCCAGACAGAAAGACAAACATCACATTTTCTCTCATATGTGGATGTTGGATCTCTCTCTCTCTCTCTCTCTCTCTCTCTCTATATATATATATATATATATATATACATATATATATATATATATATATGTATATATATATATATGTCATGAAAACAGAAGGAGGACTACATAGGGGGAGAAAAGGGAATAAAGAGGGTAGAGAGGGCAATGAGAAAGGGTAATGGAAAGGAAGAGAAATATCACATTTTGTTCTCAAAGGAAGGATCTGGACATATACACACACTTATGCACACACACAATTACGCACAAATAAGACATGCAAACAGAAGAGGGGCCATTGGGGAGGAAAGGGATCAGTGAGGGGTAAGGAGGGTCATGACAGAGTAATGATGGAGGAGAACATGAGAAACATACAATGGTATACATGTATGGATATGTCATAATGAAACCCATAACATTGTATACTAACTGAATTATTACTAATAAAAATGAAAAACCATAAATTAAAAAAATAATTTTTAAAAACTAATTTTTAATTTTTTAAAAATTAATTTTTTATAAAAGGTATGGCACTCATATAATTGAGAGATAACAAAGGTGGCTTTGATGGCTTGGAAAAAAGTGGTAGCAGAAGATGTGGTAAGAAGTATTAAGACTTGGGTATATTTTGAAAGCAGATTTAACAGGATTTCCTGACAGCTTAGATGTGGGTTGTGAAAGAAAGAGAGGAGTCAAGGATTCATACAACTGTTTTGGCTTGAGCAACTGGGAAGAAGGAGGTGACATCAATAAAGATGGGGGAGACTGAGGTGAAACACCTTTGAAAGGGAGGTCAAGTTCAGTTTTGGAAATGTTGAGTTACTCTCTTGGGAGGCACATTATTTAAGTAATTTATTATTTTGCAATTCAATAAGGAACTAATTCTCAAATCAGTTTTCTATCTCAGTTTTATAAGACATATCCATTTTGAATCAATTTCTTCTATTTGGTGTGGAATCTGCTGAGAGTCCTATTTTTTTGCTGCAGTGGCATCTCTGCTGAGGATTTTATTTACTTCCTTGGAAGGAGTGCTGTGTTCTGCCATTATTCGGTTGAATCTAACTTGGTAAATAATGTAAAAAGGAATCTAAAGTTTAAAATTCAATGTAAGGGTATAACAAAGAGGGTATGAATACTTTCAAATTATATACTATTCTGAATCCTTTGACTAAAGCATAGCCTATTGGAATTTTGGAGCTGACACTAATTCTTTCATGTCATTAGGGCACCATGCTTTGACAAGCAACTTTGCTGCATTGAATTATAAGCATGTTAGGGTAGCTTTTTGAAGCACTTAATATTCACATACAGGGTAAGTCTGAGTATATTTGTACATGTTATTGTTGTTGTTAGGTGCCGTCAAGTTGGCATCCCACTCATAGTGACCCTACTTACAACAGGAGAAACACTATTGTCAGTGCTTCTCTGTTGTTCATAGGGTTTTAAATGGTGGATTGATTTTTGGGAGTGGGTTGCTGGTCTGTCAGCCAAGCCTACAGCACCTGTTCTTCCCATGTGGTCTCCCACCCAAGTACTAACCAGTCCTGACCCTGCTTAGCTTCTGAGATCTGACAGGATTGGATGCCACAGGGCTATGGCTGCAGGCATATTTGTATACAGGTATATATAATATAATATATTACATATTTACTTATATACATTATATATTATATAATATGCATTATTATACATTATATATAACATATAAGTATATACTTTATTATATATATTTGTGTAAAAATACATATATACTTACATACTTACATATATTTTTGTATAAGTATATTTTTAAATGTATTCAATAACTCAACCTGAACCAGCCACTTGGGAAGCTGAAGCAGGAAGATCACAAGTTTGAGACAATAGGCAGCCTGTGCAACTTAGTGATATCCTGATTCAAATAAAAAATGGACGGGAGGTGCAACCCAGTCATAGAGCACTTGCAAAGTATGTTCAAGGTTCTGGATTCAATACCCAAGTGAGAAAAAAAAAGACTCAACAACCTATAATCATGAAAAGTATGTTTTTATGGATATGGACATATTGTTAAGATATTTCAGAGCCTTTCCTTTATGTTGAATACATTAAAGGTGTTTCCTTGAGAAAACATTTCTGTTGTCTAAGTAGTACCACAATTTACTAACATTTATACTGTTTGATTAAAGTGAGGTGAGTTTTAAAAATTCTAATATTTTTATTTCATAATTCTAAACTTCTAATCACTAGAATCTCAGTGTTAACAGGGATATAATATTTATTATTCATTATGTATTGAAATTGGAAATCTGTTATTCAAAAAGAATACATTGTTAAGAAAATATAATACCATCAACTGGAGAACATCATTTTATGCAAATTAATCCAGATTCAAAAAGAGAAATACCATATGTTCTCACACATACATGGGAGCTAAGTATAACTTAAAGGAAAAAAGTTACATATATAGATATGAAAAACCGAACAATCATATTTACCTAAGAATGGAAAATACAAGTGGACCCAAAAGAAACAGGGAGAGGATCAGCTAGTGGAAGCAGAGGTTGGGGAAGGGGAAAAGGGGAGGAAGAGCAGTGTAGAGGGGTAAAGAGGGAGAGACAAAACACAAAATACAGGTTGCAACTATATGACTATTAATTTAAAAATTGGGGGAATCAGTGAGGGTATAACCCATGGTTACATGTATCTTTCAATACCTATTAATTAAAATTCCTATTTAAAAAACTTTTTTAATTTTCTTCTTTCATTTATCCTGTTCTATAAAATATGCAAGGTGATGGAGATGTAAGCAAAACTGATTTAATAATTGCATAATGGGTATATCAAAAGACTTATTACTCTGTACCCAACTAACATTTATAAATTAAAAAACAAGCAAGAAAATACACCACCATCATAGGCTGGCTCTTTTCTTCTTATTCGTGATATTCTAACTTTTTCTCTTCATCTGTACTAGGGTTCTTCAGACAAACAGAAGCGATAGAATATACATGGTTATATAGAAAGAAACTTATTACGATGAACTGGCTCATGCAATTATGGGGGTTGAGAAGTTCCATCATCTTCCTTCTCTAAGCTTGAGGCCCAATAAAGCCAGTGGTATACTTCCAGTCTAAGCTCAAAGGCTTGAGAACTAGGGGAGCCAATGGCATAAGTCCTAGTTCAGGCTTAAAGGCCCCCAAACCAAGAACTCTTATCTAAGAGCAGAGAAAGATAGATTTTTCAGCTCAGGAAGAGACAATGAATTCCCTTTTCCTCTGCCTTTTTGTTCTATCTTAGTCCTCAATGGATCGGAATATGCCCACACACATTGATGACAGCAAATCTTTTTTACTCAGTCTATAGATTCTAATGCTAATATCTTCTGGGAACACCTTCAAAGACACACCCAGAAGTAAAGTTTTACCTGCTATCTGGGCATCCCTTAGCTCAGGCAAGTTAACACATAAAATTAACCATTGTATTACCTATATAAAATTCTAAGTCCTTTAAGATCCTTCTCAAACCTCCCTATTCAATAGAGCTTGACCTGAGAACTACAGCAAGCATCCAATTCTATTTCCTGAGCAGCCATGCACTCAGCTGTCTCATTGATTTAGACACAGTTATTGTAGAAATGTTTACATGTAGCTACAGACTATATTACATATCATGACTTAATTTTTAGTGTTTATAATTATTATCTCTATTGTGCTGATTGTTCTGGATACATATTACTATATATTTTACTCAATAAGATATTTTATTTGTTCATTCAACCATAACATATTCAGTGCTCATGATAAGTCAAGGACTATGCAAAAGACTGGAATGCAAAGATGGATTTGTTATTTATTAATTCAACCCATTTTGTGAGTTCCTACCATCTGCCAGATATTTAGATACAGGTATAAAGTAAATTCAATTTCTGGTTTTGTGGACCCAAAATTTTAGAAGAAGGTGTGAATAACAAATAAATGACCAACACACACACACACACACACACACACACACACACACACACACACACACAGAGTGCCAAAAGTGTATACATATATTGGGATCAAAATGTTCCATTTTGCTGTTTTTTTTTTTCCTGGTACTTGAGAGCTGAACCCAGGGCCTTGCACATACTTTGCAAGTGCTTTGCCACTGAGCTGCACCTTAACCCATTTTTTATTTTTTAAAATTGAGACAGGGTCTCACTAAGTTACACAGGCTGCTTTGCCTCCTGAGCTGCTGGGATTGCAGGTGTGAGCCACTGTGCCCGGGGACCTACATATGTGTATAGTGAAGTCTAACATCCACATATGAGAGCAAACAGGTGATGTTTATCTTTCTGGGTCTGCCTTATTTCACTTAAAGTGATGATCTCTAGTTCCATCTACTATTTTCTAGCAAATGCCATAGTTTGCCCCTCTTTATGGCTGAATAAAACTCCATGGTGTATACATCCCACACTTTCCTAATCCATTCATTTGTTGGTGGATAGCTAGGTTGATTCCATATCTTGGCTATTATAAGTAATGCTGCAATAAACATAACATAGAGGAGCAGGTATCTTCATGGTATGACTTATATTCTTTTGGATAGTATTAGCTCTTTCAAGTCTCATGGTAACCCTGTGGCATAGGTTGTACACAGTTTTCCAAATGTGGAAGTGGAGGCACAGAGAAGTGTCACAAACAACTTGCCTGAATTCTACAGTGACAATGTGGTAGAATTAACTTTTCGCCCCGGCGCCCTGCTTGCCTGAACATTTTCATACCCCATGCCTTCCTACTTTTCCAGTCTTTTTGAGCTGTGCTTTAGGGTTAGACTAAAAATAGTCTTTAAAAATTCTTTTCAACTTTATAATGCTGTAATATGCTTTTAGGTTTATTGTAGAAATATCTGGATGTGTGAAGTATTTTAAACTCTTCAGGCAAAGGATAAAATGGAACAATGTTATATACAATTTAAAATATTATTTTGATGAATAGCTATAGTAGGTAATTGTAACCCAATTCTGTGTTCAATGTGGAAAAGTTAACAGCTTAAAAAGGAACAGACAGATGGAATTTTGCTAATGCGTCCAAGAAGGAAATATGATTTCACATGCATATTATATGCAAGTTTATGAATGCAGTCATGGTGTCTGGAACCTAGGTAGGAAACTATGATGAAAATCAGTGAAGTAAAATATCAAAATAAAACATTACATGACAACTCTTAATGGGGAGCAAAGCTGGTGCCTTTAATAAAACCACTTGGGAATATTAACATGATACATAAGTGGCTGAAGGGTTCTGAATTTCTCTGGTGATGTTCATATATCAAAAAACGAATGTTAGGTGGCAATAATTCAAGAAACAACACACTCAGCATACCACTGCTGAGATGCTGGAGTCGTGATCACCAAGAGCAAATTGTGACATTTTACGTTGTGGCAGAAATAAGGAGATTCCTGTCTGTGATTTTCTAACAAATTTTTGGAGCAAAGAGTTTGAATTATATTCTCAATTAGGATGGAATTGTGATTTGGGTAACAAACTCACCTTTGTGTATGCAAAAGAGTAACAGCATTACCTACATGCTTCCAACAAAACCACTTTTAATGCCTTCCTGGTAGTAAAGAATTTAGTCCACATTTAAATACACTCAGAGCTATTTGGAAGAATATGTTTGATGGAAGGTTTTAAAAAATATTACCTCGAATTAATAAGCTTCTAAAAATGGCTTCAAATCTATATAAGTTCCAATTATGGAATTAATAGTTCAAATAACTTCAATTTTATATCAAATTAATTTGGTAGTTGGCAAGTGTTAAAAACCTTTATTTTAAAACCTTTATTTAACCTTTATTGAAATTCTAGCTGATGAACTTCCTTCTCCTCCTCCATCAAAAAATTTGAAAAGAATGGCATTACCTTTACTAATTAAAAATATATATCTTAGATGAATGTGACTTTATTTTTCTGTGTGTTTCCTTTATTCAGGGGTTGTTTGGTATAAATTTTTAGCTTATATCTGTCATCCTCTGTAGCAGAAATTTTTCTAGAATTATTCTACCGGCATCTTAGAGGTTCATTCTGAAGTATTTGTTTTCTTTTTGGTTAAGAAGAGATTTTATTTGCCTCCTAGAACTTCATGTGTACTTGCTCATTCCAAAATATTTATGAGTGTATGTGTCTTAAACTGAACTCTCAGTTGCAATTATTTCCTTATAGATCATGGTATAAATGTGACACCGTAGTTCTTCATTTAAGCATAAGAATGATTTTTTGCTGATTGAAACATTATACAATGCATACATATACCAGAATATGTTTCCCCATTAATATGTGGATTTTTATATTATGTCAGCTAAAAAAATAATTTAAAAATGAGAAAAGAAAAATTTTTCTTCTTTTAGAAAAAAAGAATGATTTCTTAATCTATATATTCTATAACTTGCTTATAATGATAGGTTTATTTTATTGACTAACATCTCAGTATGTAGGAAATGAAAGAGTAAGCAGTAGAGTGGCATATTAGAAAGGTAAATGCCAACAAATATCAAGCACTATGGAGAAAAGTAGCTAAATCAAATAAAGCACCAGAATTCTTTCTTTAGTGCAGAATTATCAAGTGTAATAAAGGCTCTACACATGCACAGTGTAGCCCCAAACAAACAATAGCTACATTATTTGACTTCTAATAAGTTATAGTGATGATTTGTTAAAGCAAATGAATAGCAGGTAGCAAACATGAATGTGTATATGAGTTGATATATACTTAAAAAACTAATAATATCCAGAGTGTGATGATTATGGAGAAGACAGGAAAGGGGATACTTTTTGAATAGTGAGACTTCATTTGCTGCTTATTTTGAGAATGGTGACCTGGACCTCTTGTGAAATATTCTCCTGTGATTTCTCTACCTATAAATAACTTGCTTTGGGTCTGATGGCTTCTAATCAGTGAATTATGATTGCTGACTGGGCCTTAGTTATCAACAGCAGCATTTATGGGACATTTAATCCTCATAACAACCCAGTGAAGTAAGGATTATAATTACCTCTATTTTACTCACAAGCAAACCAACACTCAGAGAGTTTTAGCCACTTGCAAAACACCATCAAACAATATAGATATAGCAGCTATTTCTTTGGCTTTTACTACTTTCTAGGAACTGTGCTGTTCTTGAGGGCTAAACAGAATAGAAGATAGTCTGTGTTCTCAATTCTTGCATAGTCTGCTGGAGGAGACAGATGAATTCCCAGGCAACTACAATATAGAGGCTAAGAGCCAATATACCAAGTACTTCACTGGTACACTATGAAATACAGAGCACCTTCATAGGGTTTGAGGAAAACTGCAGCAGGCAGTAAGTAACCGAGCAGACTGCAAGAGCTCTCTTTTTTTGTGTGTACCTTGCCAGTGAAAATAGACTGTTCACCTTCACTTTACCCTTTTAACCCCATAAGGTTATAGTTCTTTGTAACAGTATTATAGCTTACCACTATATCACATGGGAAACTACTCCTGTCTTTTGCTTTTGCACAAGTAATGTCACAAGAAACTTTCTGTTTATTTGCAAGGCTGTGTTTAGGAGGGAGCTTATCTATGCTGCCAAAGAAAATAGGTACTTGAGGAAAAGCACTGAATAATTTTCTAGATACATGAAATCCACAGCTAGTTATTTATAAGATCATGTTATTATTTATACACTCCCGATTTTAATATGTTTAAACCAGTGAAAAGTTTTATTTGTCATTTTGCAATGCTTTAACATTTAGAAATTCAGTGTTATATGTACTTTCCAGCCACACAGAATGATGACATGAATTATAGCATTGGCAGGGCCATCTGTAGATCTGATTAGATTTAAGAATGAAATGCATAACATACTTTGTCATTGAAACTTTGACCAGCAGGACGTTGACTGTCCAGCTTCTCTCTTCTAGGAACTTCTCACTAAATTCACATGGTTGCTATAGGTGCCCCCATGTTTATAAATGAAGTAGTTGATTGGTTCAGGGTAGGAAGAAGATCTCAGTTGGGCTAATTTTATAATCCTATTATTTGGCCTTGTTGGTTAGGCTTGGCTTATCAGAGTCTATTCTGTTTCTGTCCCAACTCGGTGGACTGCTATTCAATTATGGCACTAACTACCTGGAGTTAACATAGATTCCACAGGTTTAAGCCTCAGTTGTTCCACAAGAGTGCTCTCCCTTCAGGTAACAGTTGCAAGTAGGGTACACAGGACATCTATGCTTCTGACTAATTACATATTTGGAAATTTTCTATAGTTTTTTCAAGTTCAATAATCTGCTAACACAACTCAGAATTCGATAAAGTGTTATACATTCACTTTAAATTTTATTGTACTTGGGGAAGATCTGTGAGAGTTCTAGGTTGGAGCTTCCGGTCTCTTTCCTCAAAATTCAAGATGTATCACCCTCCCAGCCCATCAATGTATCCTTTAACCAGGAAATTCTTCTGAGCCTTGATGTTCAAGGGTTTTACTGGGATCTTATTACACAGCCATGACTGACTGAATCATTGTCCATGTAACTGTTTTCAATCTCCAGCTCCTCATACCCTTCCTGGAAGTTCAGTGGCTGCAAATTCTATCTGTCTATGTGCTACAAGGGCTGGGATTTAGCTCCGTTGGTAGAGCGCCCCTCTGCAGTTTCTGAGGTGCCGAGTTCGATTCCCAGCACCGCAAAAATGGGAGAAGGATGTGGCAACCCACTCCCAAGGCAATCCGGAACCAATCTGCCATTGAAAACCCTATGTGGGTTGCTATGAGTCAGACACGAC
Source organism: Pedetes capensis (assembly GCA_007922755.1). Lineage (NCBI taxonomy): Eukaryota > Metazoa > Chordata > Mammalia > Rodentia > Pedetidae > Pedetes > Pedetes capensis. Next base: position 65,890 of record VMDO01008185.1, on the reverse strand, counting down.
TTGATGACTAGACGGTACCTAACAACAACAACATGTGCTACACCTTTCTAGTGACTAGCTTCCATCCTGAGGCTAGTGGTTGCTTAGTATGAGCTACCTTAATTAGCATAACAAAGACACTTCTCATCAAGGAAATTCCAAGGGTTTTTGTAGTACTGTGCTAGGAACTGGGGACCAAGACTAGGTATATTATTGTATCACAGAATCCAACTTTAGAAATTCTAGTACTGGAATTGGGTAAGAATTCAGTCTCTTTAGACTCCTGCACTATGAGGTGTAAAGCTTAGGCTGTTGTCTGCCATTTCCCACCAGAAAATCAGAAGCCAAAAGAATAAAACAGAAATAAAGCAGATGCAGACAGAAGAGATGAAGTGGGAAGATGATGAGCCATTAGGGATTTGAGTACCTTTTTCAATTTTTTCCTGTACATGGTATAGTGAACATTCCATACTATCCTTACTAAATGTCCTTTGCCTCTTCTGAATTCATCCAGCTCCAGGTAAATTTCAGACTCCTAACTGGACATAATACACAGTAGAGTAAGCAGGTGATGCATAGGAATGAAAGTATTGTGTGTACTGGAATAGAAGAAGCTAGAAGCAGGATGTATACCCATTTATTCCATATTAGATAGATGGTCATGGCTGCTCTGTACAAATGCTGATCTTGTTAACTCTTTAGAGTGAGTTGGTGTCAGTGTTGGGGGAGTGTGTAGCTACAACTTGGGAACTCTGATTTTGGAAAAATATTCAAGGTCTTGGAAACACCAGATAACACATACATTACTTGACTCCGGGCTTTGCATATTCTCTTAAAATGTCTGTGGTTGTATGATCTGCGGGTAGAATATATTTATTCTACTTGATGGGTTTTGGATATAGTGGTGTTTCTGACTACAATGCTCTGTTCTGAGATATCTGCATGCCTTGTTTTCTTACTACACTTGTTAGTGGGTTTAGTGGTGCTGTAGTCCAATGCTATCACCTGCCCTGAGGAATTCCCCTTTTTAGGACCTCCACTCAGAGAAGATGCCGGGTTCTTGTTTCCATCACACACACACAAAAAGAATTTTAGGATGAGTCAGTAAGACAGTGAAGCAGTTTGAAATTTATTAGACAAAGGAAAGGGATAGTACATGCTTTAGAACAAGAGTGGGCATCTAGAGAGAGAGATGCAGCTACCTGTCTTTACAATGGGTATATGTGTGATTTAGGGCTTTTGAAGTTACATTGCTCAATGGGGTTCCATCAGGTGTCTGGTATAGATTCACAAATTGGAAAAGGAGCATTGTTAAAATGCCCAGATTGGGATAGTTGAGGAAATTCCAACGATATGTAGTTTTAAGGAAATTATCTAGTTCTGCTAACTAATTATAGGGGAAGGACCTGGCAACCCCCTCCCAAAAATCAACCTGCCATTGAAAACCCTATGAACAGCAGAGAAGCACTGACAATAGTGTTACCCCTGTTGTGCAGAGGGTCACTATGAGTCGGATACCGACTCGGCGGCACCTAACAACAACAACAATAAGCTAACTAATTATAGCCCATAACCTGATTTAGGGAGATTCTCAGGGAAGCATTGGTTTCTGTAGTTCCCATAGGAGTTTTCTCTTCTGGTTGTGCTGGAATTCTCAGCTGATAAGACTTAGGTAGCCTGCAGCCATACCACTGTGGCATTCGATCTGGTCAGATTTTGGAAGCTAATCAGGGTTGAGCCTGGTTAGTACTTGGATGAGAAACTGCCTGGGAACTCCAGGTGCTGGAGGCTTGGGAGAAGGACCCAGCAACCCACTCCCAAAAAAACCAATCAGCCATTGAAAACCCTATGAACAGCAGGGAAGCACTGACAATAGTGTTTTACCTGTTGTACGTAGGGTTGCTATGAGTTAGACACCTACTCGATGGCACCTAACAATAGCAACAACAAAACTTAGATCAGGCTTTCGGCTGAAAAAAGACCTTACCTTCCATGCCTCTTAAATTTTCCTATCCTGCCTCACTCTCAGGCTTTTGCCCAAGTGTAATCTTCTTAGTAATACCACCCTGACTATCCTGCCTAAATGACTGCCTGTACTCATCATTCTTTGTCCATTTATCGTGCTGTTTACTTTAAATCACTTAGCACCTGACATATTGATCTTTATTTGTTCTCTTATTTATTATCTGTTCACTTCTTTAGAATATGAATTCTGTGAAAGAGAGGTGTGGTCTATTTGTACACTGTTTTATCTCAGCACTTAGAAGAATACCAGGAATATTATAGACATTGGATGAAAATTTCTTAACTAAAAAGAGAAAAAAGAAAAGAGAAGTGAAGAAACCTCTGCCATTCATTACCTTTTGAACATTCTCCTTATATTTGTGTGGAACTTTCTGCCTTATGATTCTGTTTTTTTTTTTTCTCAGTTTTTTACATCTCTACCACCAAGATGTGCCCCAGACTCTTTATTTTTCATTTTGAGATAGGGTCTTGCTAAGTTGCATGGACTACCTCTGGTCTGGAATTCACAATCCTTCTGACTCCATTCCCTGAGTCACTGGGATTACAGGTGTGTGCTACTATACCAGGCTGCCTCCCCAAGAAGGTAAGCCAGATAGGTGATTTCCAATCCTCTTATAGCCAGTGCACCAATTAGACACATTCACACACACTCTGATTCAGAAGATGGCATCCTCTGGAAGCTTGTACCAGAAGGGGTGTGTGTGTGTGTGTGTGTGTGTGTGTGTGTGTGTCTGTATATGAGGGGGGCAGGTAACATATGGGAAATCTCTATCAACTTCTCAATATTTCTCTAAACCTAAAACTCTTCTAAAAAAGAAATTCTTCAAAATAACAGTAATAAACACACAAAAACCCCAAGTCAAAATAATATGAATGTATATATTAGGCCTATCTAGGTATATTTATTCTTTTGAATTCTAACATCATTAAATCAGTGCAACAAATTTTTTTTTTTGCTGGTCTCTGTGTGTTTTCTATAACAATGTGACATAGTAACACAAACTCTGTTGTTGTTAGGTGCTGTCGAGTCAGTATCCTACTCATAGCGACCCTCACAGGGTTTTCAATGGCCAACTGCTTCGGGATTGCCTTGGGAGTGGATTGTCAGGTCCTTCTCCCATTTTTGCAGTACTGGGAATTGAACTCGGGACCTCAGAGACTGCAGCGCAGCGCTCTCCAAACTGAGCTAAATCCCAGCCCCTACACAAACTCTACACTTTGTCAAATGAGTTCTTTCATGTATGTTGTTGTTGTTAGGTGCCGTCGAGTCGGTATCTGACTCATAGCCACCCTCATAGGGTTGTCAATGGCTGACTGTTTCAGGATTGCCTTGGGAGTGGATTGCCAGGTCCTTCTTCCATTTTTGTGGTGCTGGGAATTGAACTCTGGGACCTCAGAGACTGCAGCGCAGAGCTCTACCCACTGAGCTAAATCCCAGCCCCTGTGGGGATTAGTTTCCTTATAAAAAGAGATAGCGATACCAGAAGGCACATACTGACACACTGTCTCTTGCTTTCTCTTTCCTTCCGCACTGGTAGGAAGAGTGATGCCACCTGTTAAGAAGTTGGTCCTCTGCAAGAAAGAAAGAGAACCCTCACTAGACACCAAACCAAGTTGTCCATGATTTTGTTTTACTTGGTTCTACAATCAACACCCGTGGAAGTACCAGTCAAGAAGTCAAAACATGCATTGCTCTGGGAAAAGCTGTAGCAAAAATCCCTTTAGAATATGGAGAAGTAAAGATGTCACATTGAAGATGAAGGTGCGCCTGACTCATGCCATGGTATTTTCAGTCACATTGTATGGTTGTGAAAGCTGGATATTGAACAAGGGAGACAGGAAAAGAATTGATGCTTTTGAATTATGGTGCTGAAGACGTCTATTGAATATACCATGGACTGCCAAAAGAACCAACAGATCTGTCCTAGAAGTGCAATCAGAGTGCTCCTTGGAAGCAAGGATGGCTAGACTGCATCTTACCTATTTTGGACATGTAGTCAGGAGAGATCAATCCCTGGAAAGACATCATGTTTGGGAGAGTGGCTGGTCAACAAAAAAAAGGAACCCCCCCCACCAGATGGATTGACACAATGTCTACAACAATGGGCTTAAACATAAATAAGATCGTGTGGTTGGCACAGAATCAGGGAGTGTTTCATTTCACTGTACACAGGGTAGCTATGAGTTGGACTCAACTCAATGGCACCTAACAACAACAAAATATATGCAGCCTGAAGATAACTTCGTATGATATTTTTAGTTCTCCTGTATTATGACTATAATCTGTCCCAAAAGGTCAAGTGTAGAATTTTTCACTTGCAATGTCATGTAGGTTTTCAAAAAGTTTCAGAATTTGGAATTATTTTGGATTTTGGATTTTAGATTTTCAAATAGGAACACTCAATTTGTATTTACATTTAGAAATTTTTGCTCTTGGAAAACAATGTTTTATTTTTTAAATTGTTTAGATCAGGGGTCAGTACACTATTTTTTTGTGGGTTAAATCTGGTCTGCCATTTATTTTTATTAATAGTTTAATCAGGATGCATGCCTGCTCATATTTTTATGAATTATCTATTTTTTTATGTTACAACATCAGAGTTGAATAATTGCCATAAACACTATAGGCTCGCAGAACTAAAAGTATTGGCCTTTTACAGATGGAATTTGCTCACCTCTGCTTTAGATCACCAACAATGTGTTCAGTTTGAAATCACAACAAAAATATAAAAGTACAGAAGGAAAGTTTATAAAGGAATAAAAGCAAAAATTATTCAAATTAATGTTTTAAACTTAAATAACTAGAAGGTGGCAAAATAAACAGACTTTTGTAAAGCACAATCCATATAAAAATTGCAAGCAGGACATTATAAATTATTTAAAGATGTAATGAAAATGAGCAAGGAAATTATTGTCATCAAATTCATGAGAAATGGTCAGAAAAAAATCTGCAGTGTCAATTTTTCATTAAATGAAGCTGTAATCATGGATTCAAACAATGAGAATGAAAGAGAAAATTATTTATATCAAATCCATAATTCAGAGACAGCATATGTAACTTTGATTTACTCATGAGAAGTTGAAGAAAACTTTTCATGAAATGAAAATTACAGAGGAAAGTCAAAACCTCTGGCACTTTCCTCTGTTTACTGGATGATGATTCTGGAAAATGGCTGTCATATGGTGATATGAAAGAGACAGTTTCTAGTAAAGCATGATCTGATTTAAATCAATGATTGCAATTTTCCATTTGGTAAACATGGCAAAAAATTTATACTTCATTTTAAACCTAAATTCTTCCAAATTGTGAAAGAAACTACTAGTTCTAACTCCAAAGACAAAGTCTCTTGTGACTGTTGTCATGTATTTCTCAACCAATGTTCATGGTTGCTTTTGACAATGAAGATATTTGTAGCTGGAAACACGTTCTTGATTAAGAGAACATGAAATGTCATGTGCACCAAAAATTAGCAAATATTGGGACTAAAAAAATTTAAGTGACAAATAATTGACATTTTTCAAAAAAAGTAAATACAGGAAAAAATACAAAACACTTCTATAATATCCTTAAAGAACAGAGAAAAATATTGTGTCTAATGTTTAGCAAAATATAATAAGAACTATTGTAGCACTAATCCTTAAAAAACAAGTGGAAGATTTTTAGGTTTAACATAAGTAATTTCCAAATTCACTAATGGGATGGGTGAATATGTAATATGATTTTAAAATAATGAAAAATACAAACTCTTTTGAATGGAGAATTCAAATTTAACCATAAATTTATTGGATAGGAATGCAAGAGAAGAACACACATTCAAAAAGTAATAATTATTTGATTTAACTAGATTTCAAAGGTCTTGTTGAGAAGCTGCTGAAATAACAATCAAATTGTGGGTTTCAGTAGAAAATGAATCATACATTTAATTTGAAATGTGCTTTATGCATATTGCTACCTACTAATTGTCCTCGCAAAAGAAGACTGCCTTCAAAAAAAGATATCTTTGGCTACTTTATTTTTAAAAACATTAAAATAATTAAAAGAACTTAGAGAAGATTTTTCTAAGTTTCAAGAAACTACATGTGAAATATGTATCAAATATGACATTTCATCAAAGTGGAAGAGCATTACAAGAAATAAAAACATTTCCTTGATTATGCAGAAACAAAGTATAGATTATCTGCCATTAGAAAACAAATTATGGTCTCAGTTGAAGAGCGATCAGAACAACCTGAGCAAGACTTTTTTTTTTTTTTTTTTTTGATACTGAGAGGCTGAGCCCATGACCTCGTGCATATTTTGTAAGCGATCTACCACGGAGCTGCACCGTCAGCCTCTTTATCTTGAGACAGGGTCTCGCTAAGCTTCACAGGCTGCCTCTGACCTGGAATTCTCGATTTTCTTGCCTCCGCCTCACGAGTTGCTGGGATCACAGGCATGTGCCACCATCCTTGACACTGCTATTTTTGGTACTCCTAAAAATGTCCACTTTCTCTAGCATTCATTAGCATGGCCACGAGAGCAGGCATTGAAAATATTGAAAGAATTAAAAAATAAATAAATAAAAGGACCTAAAAGTGGCTGTAGCTACTTCTTGCAGATACATTGAAAATTTATAAGAACAATAGACATTTACATTTTATAATCAAACCATTCCATAATATTTTGGTGATAATAGTTTATCACTAGCATCTTCATAATATCTGAACATAATTTAATTTCTTATTTTACTTTGGAATTTTGCTTTGGAATATTGCTCTAAAATGTTATGGACAATTTAAAATATTATTGACAGTTGCTACTGCCTCAGCAGAACATTTTCTCCAAAAAGCTATTTAAGAACTTTAAGGACTCAAGAAAAGATATCTGATTTTCTGCCAATAGAACCCAGCTTTATGAAAACCTGGATTGTAGCCGAGCAAGTAGTCAATTTACAGAAATTTTAGGGGAGGGTGCTGTGGCACATGGCTGTCATCTGAGCGACTCAAGAGGCCGAGGCAGGAAGATTGTGAGTTTGAGGCCTGGGGCAGCCTGTGCAATTTAGCTAGACTCTGACTCAAAATAAAAAGTAAAAATGGGCTGAGGATGTGGCTCAGTGATAGAGCACTTGTAAAGCATTGGGTGGCCTTGGTTTCAATCCATCAAGTCCACAAACAAACAAACAAACAAACAGAAAACCCAGTTTACTAGTTTGTATAAAAATGGGATTTAGCTCAGTTGATAGAATGGGTTCTCCATGGGTTTTCATGAGGAACATGGGATGAGACCAGATGTGAAAGGTTATTGACAATAGGGAAGTGATGTGCTGAGGCCACCTATTTCCATTCCATTCTCTTTCCTAATGATGCATTTCAAATAGATGGTTGCTGATGGTAGGGAGTGGGGATATTGCTCTGCACTCCCACTGCCTGGTGTTTTCTTCATTTGATACTGTCATCAGTGGCATTCTTGACTGAAAATGATGTTTTGCTTTTGAATGAACCCATGTAAGAAAACTTCTTCCCTGTTGGAAATCCAAAGAAATTTGTGCTTAGCTTTTTTCATGTTGCTTCCAGGGAGGAGAAATGTCTTACCACCTAGGAGAATCAGCAGTCTGTCACAGGCCAGACCTATTAAATTGAAGCATTGACTGGAAGGAAAGCTATGCTATTGTAGTTAAGAACTTATTACATATCTCATATGGTGAGGTTGTTAAAAACAAAGGTCCATTACACCAAATGTGGGAAACCAAATCATTATATGATATGTGATTAATTGGGTGAGTTTAGCAGTTGCAAAGAGGTATTTCATAGGAACTTTCTCAGCATGTGTCCAATGCGGTAAGCAAAAAGTTTAAATACAACTAATACTCTCCCTGGCATTCATTAGCATAGCAATGAATGGCAAGAATTGACTCTATTTAACATAAAAAGACTTTAGAAGTCTTTGCTTTCATTATTGTTGTTGTTAGTTGCCCTTGAGTCCAGGTCCAACTCTTGGCGACCCTCATAGGGTTTTCAGTGGCTGATTGTTTTGACATTGCCTGGAGAGTGGATTGCCACAACCTTCTCCTGTTTTTGCGGTGCTGGGCATGGACGTGGGTCCTCAGAGTGTGGAGCAGCGCTCTACCAACTGAGCTAAACCCCAGTCCTTGCTTACATTAGCACCATTCAATCTGCTGGAGCCAGCTCTTAAGCATAGAAATGATCTTTATTTATACACCTATTACCAAAACGTGTTCTTCATTAATTTATATTTTTTTCAGTCTCATGTTACTTAAACCCATCCAGGTGGTTTTTAAATGTTGAGGTAATTTAGAACTGAGAAAATTCACGGGCCTCCTGTTTTTCAGTGCTTAGGAATAACTGAATGGAGATATCCTTACCATTCATTTGATATTTTGTCAATTTGTTTACCTTAATTAACCTAATGAATATCACAAATGTGAGCTTGGCTAGGCATTTTGAGTTAAAATCCATACTGGGAAGGAAATAAACCTTAAGTGTCTTGCCAAAGGTATTTAGAAATATATTTCTCACAAGATTAAAGCCGAAAGTCCAAAGTGACTGCAGCTTATTACAACAATACTATTTGGTGAAACATTGTTGTATAGAACATTTCTCATATATGACATTCGTTAAAATAGAAAAGGCCTCATCTAAAGGCTTGTAAAGTGACGTTTCCTCTATATAATATTTTCCTGTATGCAAGGTTCAGAAGTGCAGTGCCCTGGAGAACATTACAAAAGACTTTCCTTGCAGATCTGTGCTTGTGGTTAAATTTATGTTGGGTTGTTCTTCTGGTTGGAGTTTCATAGTTCTTCATGGATTCAGTGGATATATGATAGAAAAAAGTCCTATCATTGCCTTTTAATACTATCAACTGTTCACTTAGGAGAAAGTTTACATTTCTGGGTGAAGGTACCTGAGCACATATTTTGTTCTGATAAAGCTGCAATCATGTTCTTCCATCTTTCTCCAGAGACATGTGTTATATGAACTGTTTTCTGAGACTAAAGGGACCTTTGGAAAGGATCTAATCATGAGAATTCTTGTTTATCAATTAAAGTGTCCCTCTTCAATCTGGAAAGTAACTTTACTCATCTGTTGTATTTTTCTACTACATTTTATAGGCAAAACCTCCATCAAGAAAAAAAGATAACTGATTTGTATTGCTATGGACTAATTTATCAATAACTGTGAGCTACCTGAATGTGGTTGCAGTCTTGTGGTTGCACACTGTTGCAATCCTAGCACTTGGGAGGGTGAGAGAGGAGGCTCATAAGTTTGAGACCAGCCTGGGTTACATAGTGAGTTCCAGGCAGGCCTGAGTTACACGGTGAGATCCTTTCTCTCTCTCAAAAAACAAAACAAAACAAACAAATAAAAACTACACACACACACACACACACACAGAGGGTGCCAAAATATGTCAAAAATATACATATACATTTTAAGTATTAGAATTATAATACTTGATATAAACTGGTAACAGAAGATGAATACAAGTCACATTTCACTTCTGCATTTACAAGAGGTGCTCAAAGTGTTTACTGTTGTGATTCAATTAAATTTTGCAAAAGTAACGCATATAACATCTCTTAAAATGTGCATATATATTTTTGGCCTCCCAAGCATATACATGAGCCTAGTGTGTGTGTGTGTGTGTGTGTGTGTGTGTGTGTGTGTGTATCTGCAGCCATACCACTATGGTGATTGATCTTGTCAGATCTCAGAAGCTAAAGAGGGTTGGGCCTTGTTAGTACTCGGATGGGAGACTGCCAGGGAATACTGGGTACTGTAAGCTTGGGAGAAGGACCGAACAGCTCACTTTTGAAATAAACAGCCATCAAAAACTATGAATAGCAGAGAAGCACTGACAATAGTGCTGGGAATGGTATAGTGTTGGCTAGTGTTTTGTTTTGTACATTGGGTGGCTATGAATTAGAACTTACTGGACTACACCAAACAACAACAACAACAATAACAAATGAGCCTGGTGAATGACTCCATTAGGGTTCCCAGTGACAAATTTCAAGTGTGTAATATATAGTCATACATGTATAATGAAGTTCATGCAGAGATAATCTACCTCCTATTACTGTATTATTTTGTGTGCATATTTTTAAAGTAAATGTTAACACAAAAGTGCCTTCTCATTCATTCACTTATTCATTTGCTAAGACTTTTTTGAGTGTTTAGTATTTGCATGGGGTGGTAGACCTTAAGCATGAGTGACACTGTCCTCATCTGTCTAAGAGCTTTACAGTGGATTGTGGTGAGGGCTGACTTCAGTGGAGGTACTAGATACCATGAGGACAGACTAAGGGTGATCTGAGCTCATTTATGGAGCCATGAATGTGTTAGAATGGTGGGCGTACCGGTGGCATTTAATCTGAGACCCAGAGGATGATAGGGACAAACTAAGGGAATGTGGAGTTAAAAGTTGAGAAGACTCTGAAAGGGAACCTCACTTGCAAAGGCTCAGAGGCCATAGAGTACTTGTTATATTTGAAGAAGCAAAAGTTTTAGGTCAAGGTTGAGGGTGAGAAGAGAAATCATGATGCCAGACTGTATATATCTCTTCCCAGCATCTTTCAAGCTAAGGAAATTATTTTTCATATCAGCTAAGGTAAACTATAATAAAAAGGTCCATCTGCTAAGCAAATTATCAAATTAATTTCAAACTGAACTGTACGACTGCACATTCACAGGTGGTTGCCTATGCATCCTTGCCAGCCCTGAAATCCAGATCTGCTCAGAGTGAGCAGGAACTTTTTAAATGGTCTTTAACTGATAATGGGGCCAGGAGGACTTTGTCCTAGCAGAAAGGTTGTACAACAGTCTAAGCTGGGGCTTGTGGCATGAACACACATTTGGAAACTGAAAAGGTGACTGCAGGACCATAGCTCCAGCTGCAGGACAGCAGGCTTGGTTCTCATCCAGACAGGAAGGGCAAACGCTGCCCTGGCCTTCAGGGCTGCCTGCTGCACCTCATCCCAGCCCCTGCTCCTAGTGAGAGAGCCTCACTGAGGTCCCTCATGAGGAGGAGAAGCTGTGACTCAGAGATTCCGGGCTTCCTTGGATCCTGGGGCTGGATGGCCGTGAGAGAAATAATGGAATCCAGGTGTGTGCTGTGCATGCACATTAACATTTTTTCCTTTTCTTTTCAAAGTAGAAAAGGAGAGAGCCCTCAACATGGCAGCTGTGATGGCAGTGTTGGTGGCATCTGTGGTGGAGTGTGACGTAAGGGGGGTATTGGATATGGTGGCAGAAGATCTGTCAGTGTGGCCTGGACTGTGGTCCAGCAAGGAGAAGCCATTGTGATCTCACTCTTCCTGAGCTCAAGGTCTTTCTTTCAGGGAGTTTGTCAGAAAATTCAGATGACAGTAAGCTAAAGGGGCAGCGTAGAAGCAGCAGACACAGGAGGCAATGAATAGCAACAAAAACAGATAACGTTGGCTGAGGGCCATTAACAGGCACTAACCATCACCCAGTCGCAGACTTGGACACTGAGGCAAAGATATTAAGAGACTTGTTTAAAGTCACAGACACACACACACACACACACACACACACACACACAGGCACACCCATAGAGCAATGGAATTGGGATTTGAACACGTGAGCAGCCAATGGGGTTTATGTAGAAAGTCACCTTGAGCACAACGTCTACCTGTACATCACGGTCCAAAAAGATGAGGGCAAGAGAAACAATTGGGCTATTTAGTCATGGAGAGTACACTGATCCCTTGGAGGTGAGAATGTTACAGTTTACAGGAAGGAAGGGAAAGAGAGTCCTCTCAAAAGCCCGCGTTTTTCCTTTCATAACATCATTTGTGCTGGATATCAGAAAGTATTCCAAGGAATTTGAAACTTAGGATTGACTTTATTAGTAGCAATCACATACATAGTTGGGAAGATCCTCTTTCCTCCAGAGATCTCTACCACTGAAATTCCAGCATTAAATAATCATCCATTTGAATGCTGAAGAGTTTTTATTTCATAGAATTTTCTCTTAAAATATAAACATCTCATTTGAAGGGTAAAGTTAAATTCATAGAAAGGATGACAAGTGCATAACACTGTATCCCCCAAAAGTTTCCACTTAAGGAGAGCAGAAAGGGAAGATAATAAGAGAGAAGGGTTTCCTTAAGAAAGTGTCAGTGAAAAATTGCTTTCAGAAGTCTCTGAATTAATACGAGGTAGCCTGATGACATATCTTATAAAATGGTTATCAATAATATATATGCATTTTATTGGATGAGTTCTTTAATTGCAGTGATTTTTAAAAAGGAATATTGATAGCTTAGTTATTTCAAGGCAAGGCAATTACTAGAATATTTGTCAGTTTTGAAACTGTTGTGATAAAAGGAGAGCTTACTTTAAAACCTTTCCAAATAACATGATCAGAGTATCATGGAGGAAACAGCATAGCATCATAAAGTAAATTATCTGTATTTGAAGTCATCAAATGTCCCTTTACACTATGGTTGTTGTGGTTGTATTCTTGTAGTGAAGACTGTTGATATCTGAGAATGATCCTGCATTTTCAACAATTCAATGAACCATTGAATCTATTATTTTCCTTTCCTATTGCATCTTTTACTCTGTCATGTTACAGTTAAGAAAAAAATATGATTAAGATCACATATTATAGGTAAATAAAAACAAATAATGTCCAATGTATGGAGAGTTTATGTTGTTAGGTGCTGTTGAGTCAGGTCTGACTCATTGTGACCATATGTACAACAGAAAGAAACATTCCCCGACACTGTGCCATTACCTGGAACTATTGTCAGTGTTTCTCTGCTATTCATAGGGTTTTCAATGGCTGATTGTTTCTGGAGTGGATTGCCAGGTCCTTCTTTCTAACCTTCAGTGCGTGTTACTCCCAGGTGGTTTCCCATCCAAGGACTAACCAGGCTGAACCTGCTTAGCTTCCGAGATCATGTGGGATCAGATGCCAGGGTACTATGGCTGCGGACAGGAGCTTATATTCTGGAATAATTGATTAAAATGTGCAAAAAGTTATAAAATAATAACCAACTAGTTAAAAATAAAATATAATACAAACTTAAGGCCCAGAGTATTTGTGAGCTAAAGCAAAAAAGTCTGATTTTGTGTTGGTGGTGAAAAAGTACTGGAGTCATAGCTATGACCTTGAATTTTCCTATACTGAAAAATAAAATAGCCTAATGATCCCTTTTGTCCAACTCCAGGGATATTGTTGAGAATGGAAAGAGATTGTGCATGTGAAGGACCTTCTCTCCTACTATGGCAGAGATATGATTACTCCGATCTATGTTCAGAGCATTGGATGGGGAGACAAAGCTTTAAATTATTATCATCTCTGCTTACATGTCAGGAGACAGAGTTGTTATGTGGACAGAGCATGGGCTGTCTCTTAAGTCCATCAAGCCCTTCAAATTCCATTATACTGCATTGGTACAGTTTTCTGCATAGTGGGTCAATATCTTCAGATTCTCAATCTATCCTAACTCCAAAATATTAAGAACCACTGAGTGGATAGAGTTTTCTTTTCTGTATTCTTTTTCAAATGATCTGAAAATAAAAAGAACAGTTTTATAGACTGTTTGCTTTATGGAAATTTCATCAGTTCTTAAAATTTATGGAGCACAGATCAGAGCCAAAGAGAATGCAGCTCTATCGGGAATTCGAGTCCTTTGCCAGAAACTCATTCATCAGGGCTGTATACCTTGAGTCAATTGATGCACTGTAGTAGATTTGACTTAAAACTTTAAATAATGTGCTAATTCCATGGCATGGCCTGAAATGTCACAAAAATAATACTTGCATACATTTTGGATAAATTGCATGGAATTTGAGTGTGTCTATATAGATGTTGGGCTAAGATTTAGCTCAGTTGGTAGAGTGCTGCTCTGTGCCGAGGCCTTGAGTTCCAACCTAGCACTGCAAAAATGGGAGAAGGACATGGCAGGCCACTCCTGAAGCAATCTCAAAACAATCAGCCATTGAAACCTCTATGAGTAGCAGAGAAGCACTGACATAGTTTCAGGAATGGCCTAGTACTGGGGAACGTTTCATTCTGTTACACATAGGGCCACTATGAGTCTGACCCGACTCAATGGTACCTAACAACAACAACACAACAACAACAACACAACAACAACAACATATAGATATTGGTGAAAAGTTAATTTTTCTTTGCATAATTATAAGAAAAATAAAAAACAAAGGGAGGATACTATTAAATATTGACTTTATAAAGCCCATTCAAGTAAAATATGTTCAAATGTTTTAATGAGAAACTTGAGCTTGCTTTCTTTAGTTTATCAGGCTCAATACTTGAAATGACTACATGAAAATTTTGATCAACACATGGAAACATTTCCAATTTTTAAATGGTCTGCCTTAATGGGAAATTTAATTCAAAGTAACTAGGAAATTGTTATTATCTGATCAATAATATATAATTTGAAACGACATTTTGAAGTATCTAATACTTTTACTATCCCTTCATTGGAAATTTCTTATGTTTACGTACAAAAGCTTCAAATCGAATGGAACATTTTCTTTTTTTTATTGGAAAATTTTAATGTACAACTTAGTATGTTTCATTCTGACATGCATTTCATTGTGACATTTCCATATATGTGTTTCATTGTACATTGCAAAGATAATTTCCCCCTTACCCTCTTGTGCCCCTCTTCCCCCTTCTTCCATGACCTCACCAAAGGCCTCTCTTCTACATTGCATGTCTTTTTGTGGGATTATTTTTCTTTATACCCTTGCATCCAAATTATGTTTAAGGTCCAAACTTTTCTCTGTAGTGATCTATATTTTTACATTGTCAGTAGTTCTATATGAATGATCTATCCCATTTGTATTAATAGAATGGAACATTTTCATACTAAGTATTTCAAATTAATTAAGCTCTGCCTTTGGGAACGTGCATGCATTGTTGGAGTACCCCTCATGTACCTAGCTTGGACAACACTGCTGCTGGTGGGGAACCATGCTTTGAGAGATACTGCTATGGAACATGCTATTTCTAATAGAATTCAGTGATAAATTCTTTAAATAAATTTCTAAAATCAATCTTTTAAAGTCTATATCCCTGTCTTCAAGAAAAGTTCACAGCATTCAGAATATTCTTACCATTATTAAGTAAGATGTGCAGTTTTGAAGATAGCAGTACAACCCATGTAAAATACTTTGTAAGCAACTTCTCTGAAATCTAATTTTGGATCAACCCACACTATATTTATTCCAATTCATGACTATTGTACATTTTTAACCCTTTTTTATTAGTTATTTTTAATGTGCAACTTAACAAGTCTCATTATTACACTTCCATACATGCATTTTAAGTTAGTAATTATATATTCTCATGCCAGAATCATAAACTCAGATACCTAACTGGTCCAGGGAAACAATCCCAAAAGGGCAGAGTAGTCTGGGTGGAGAATATGGTGAACTGGTGGTTTATGCACATTTAAGAACAAAGCCTTACAGAGCCCCAGCTGATGGGTAGGAATGTGGGGCTGCTGGTCCATGTTTTCCAATATTCAAGAAAATATAGAAATCTGATTTTATGTGAACTTCCCCTGTCACCTTTAATGTCAGCTCTCTGGAGGCCCAGCAAAACATATTCACATGCCAAATCTAAATTTGCTTTCAGCATCAAATAATACCCCACAATTTGTGCATTAGAGATTTTGGAAGCATTGCTTTTGAAATGTCAAGCTCACTGTTCAACATTATGAAAGAGTTTGGTGTCATTTAAATATGTGACTGCCTTTTAACAGCAGTTTTCTTTTTAATGAAGGAAAAGAAGTGTACTACGGAATTTCATTCTTGGGACAGGAGATGGAGTAGGCAGTTCCTCACAGAAACTAAAACAAACTTTTAAAAGTATGTGTTCAATGCTACAAGCACAAAGTTCTGTGCCAACCAGAGATTGGGCTCTCTCTGCGGTGCCTTATCATTATCCACATTCTTTTACTAGCCTTAAAATCACTTTGGGAAACAAACCCCAAGTTGTTGAAAGCAGATATAATTTTCCTAAAATGAAGCAATTTGCCAATGAGATATTTTTATCCAAGGGCTGAAGTTGCCATGTGACAGCTCAGGTGTTTATGGGCAGCTCCCAATTATCTAGAACCAGCCTGTTGGATTTTCCTATTAATTCTCTTTCCATTGCATCCCCTCTGACTATTTTATTGCTCATACTGCTACCATCATCACCCTGGCAAATAGATGATAGTTTGTGGTTTTCCTAGCATTTCTTTTAAGAGGCAGGTCGAGGGGCTATTGGAACCTGAGACTTAATTTGAATTCAGGGTTTTGGCATTTTTCACTTATACATTTTCCTGCCAGTCCTGCTTTCATTTAAGTGGCTAAAGAGGACTGAGCTTTGTGTTTCTTCTTTTTCCAAACACCCCGGCGGAGTTTTGGTATTTTGCCTTGAGAGGGAAAATGCCCAGCCTTTTTATAGGAGAAGCAAAAGGATGCGTGTTGGACATTAGTGAGAGCTAAACCTAGGAACAGTACACAGGCGAGTCGAGGATGGATGACCTTGGTAAATCACCCCACCCCTCTCTACCTCGGTTTCCTCACACGCAAAATGTGTCAGATGGGCAAAATCTATGATTTTTGTCCACTATGCTCTTTGGAGCCCTGGCACTTCTCTAGGTGACCCAGAGTAGTTCTGGGGGTAGGAGTAAGCGCACCTCCAGTCCATAGAGCTACTCTACTTTGATCTGTATAAAAGTTTATGCTATTAAGTTGCTTGAAAGCCCCAATTGTTTTAATTTATTAAGTAATTAATTAATTAATTTTGCAGAACTTGGGATTGAACCCAGGGCCTTATACCTACTTTGCAAGTGCTCTACCACCAGGCTGCACCCCCAACCCATTTTTCATTTTTTTTTAATCCTGAGACAGGGTTTTGCTAAGTCACACAGACTGCCTCTGGCCTTGAATCTGTGATCCTCCTGCCTCCACCTCCTGAGTCCCTGGGATTACAGGCATGCGCCACCGTGCCTGGCTGAAAGCCCCAATTCTTGATGATCTCTTTAGAAGATTTTGAGAAATTTGCATTTTCGGGGGAAAGTTTGCTCCTCTAAAATTTATATGCTGGAACCTAAACCCCAAGATGAGAGCATTAAGAGGTAAGCCTTTGGGGAGGTGATTGAGGGAGCTTGTGGGGTCTTTCCACTGAGATAAAAGGCTGGGAGAAGGCATTGGCTAGAAGCAGTAGGTCCTTAGAAGATACTGAACCGGCTGGTGCCTTGATCTTGGGATTTCTAGATGTAAGAAAAGAATTTTTGTTGTTTACAAATTACCCAGTCTGCGATAGTTTGTTATACCAGCCCAGACAAAACAAAGCTCTTTTTAGTTGTGGTGGAATGGCAATGCTCCTATCTATCTGTGCACTGTTTCATGGTACATCCTATACAGAAACGTCCTTGTTCATTTTAAAACTTTTTTTTAAAGGGAGGATAGGTTTATTTTGGACTCATGGTTCAAAAGGTCTCAGTCCATAGAGGCAGGGAAGGCATGGCAGTGGAGCAGGTGCCAGGGTCTGTGATGGAGAAGAGCTATTCACATCATGGTGGACCAGGAACTTAAACTCCTGAAATGTATGCTAGGTGTCTTTACTATGCCATTACTTCCTTGAGAGCAGGAATTCTGTTCACCCTACTCCTAGTTACTATGTACCACATGGTCCTAAGCACATAATAGAGAAATAGTTTTGACTTTGGTGTATTAATATCACACACACACACACACACACACACACACACACACACGATCAAACCCAAGGCCTTGCACATGATAAGTAAGTGCTCTGCTACTGAGATACACCTCTAGTCCAATATATATGTTTATAGTTTAATCAGTGAACATGCTGGTGTTAATATTAATCTTTATACCCTGGCAGGCAAGTATTATAACTTTAATTTCCTCTGATATGAGTACATTTTTATTCATATCTGCCTATCCTATCAGGGTGAGGAAAATTTAATCTTATTCAGTTTGGGGTTGTCCTCCTCCCCAGAGTTGCATCTCGGTCCTTGGAATTTGTTTAGTGCTATGGCATGGTGACGGGAGCATTCTAACCCCTGGACAGGTTTCAGGTTGTTGCTGAGACAATTCCAGTTCCAACCAACATGACCACCTTTTGACTATCTCAGAGATTCTTCTCATTAGTCTGGACTGTATTTTTATAAATTTTTTTTCCCAATATGATTTCAAGAAGAAACACTGTTCCTTCAAACTGAAATTTCTGCTGTGGGAATTCTCTCCAAATATTTATCTATGTCCTGAGTTCTTCTTTTTTTTTTTTCCTCTTAGGACTTCAACTTTTATACACCAGAGGCATGGAGGCACCTCTGTTTCTGCCTTCAGTGCTGTGATACCTCCCATCCCTGGTGATGAGCACAAAATGGTCTCGATACTTGAGTAAAAGTAGAGATGTTGCAGGTAGGGATAGAGAAAAAGAAAAATCTACCCAGAGAAACAATTAATTGGGGTTAGGTTTTGAGCTAAATGGTTTGCATCAATTATGTTCTTGTGGAAGCAGGTATTTTATCTTAAATGGATAAATGGATTCTGTACTCTATTTATAAAAGATTTATTCTATCTCAAATTTAAAGATACTATCAATTAAAAATTAAATATTTCTCCAATGATTAAGTAAAACTGATGCATCTTGAACAATGTTACATACTGCATTTCATATCCACAGGTACTGTGCCACATGAACTTGTGCTTCCAGTGCGTCTCAGACATAGATGTTGGATAATCTAAAAAAAAAATTCTAGAACTATAGTCCAATTTAGGTTACTTGTGGTAACAGTGTTGGGAGGGAAGAGGTGACACTAAATAGCTAATGGGAGAAAGTACTTCTATGAAGAGAAGAATTACTAACTAATGAGGCTACATTTGTGAATGATGTTAAAATCAACCTCACCATTAGCTTCTGAGGGTAAAAGAGAGTTACCCTTTTCATGCAATCTTTTATTTTCTCTCTTTTTGGTGAAACATCTTTGCTGTAAATTGTCAGTAAATCTTCTATTTTGATGTAAACTACTTTATTTACAGGGTGGGACTTAGCTCAGTTGGTAGAGTGCTGCCCCACAGTCTCTGAGGTCCTGGATTTGATTTCCAGCACTGCAAAAATGGGAGAAGGATGTGGTAATTTACTCCTGAGGCAATCCCAAAACAACCAGCCATTGAAAACCCTATGAGGGTCGCTATGAGTTGACAGGACTCTACAGCACCTAACAACAACAACAACAACAACAACTTTATTTACTATTGCAATGATATAATACACTCATCCTTTAGAAAAAATTGTACCTTCTCCCGAATTTTAGTATAAAATTGAAATTTGAAATCTGTGAAAAAAAGTATTTCTGATTTCAGAACACTCAGGTACTGATATTCTCGTCCCTTTAAAAACCTCAGTGAAAGAGAAATATAAATGAGGAAAATAGAAACTTTTAAGGTAAGCACTTATCCTGACTGATAGCATTGATCTTAAAACTAGGTTATTTAATACAAAATTTTAATCAGAAATCAGATTGGCAGCTAAAAATTATGTCAAGGGTCTCCTTTCCAGTGGGTTGGACTAAGACAATGAGGAAGCTCTGTGGTTTCTTAGACATATAGGCAGATGCCAGCACTGGAACATGGGGTTTACATTATAAATAGAAACAAGCTAGTAGTTGTGGGTGGATGAGAAAACTGTAACTCATTAGTAAGCTTGGGGGAGAGCTTTGGGGTCAGAGAATGCACAAAGAAAGCAATGAATATACCCATTGCTTTAGTGAACTATCACGGAATTACCCAGGTGTTGTAATTGCTTAAGTGTCTTATCATTGTTTAGCATGGAGGTGGCTTTCTGAGAAAACCAGCTAAGCTCGCTTCTTAAGACTCTAGTGCTGAGGTAGAACAAGGAAATGCCTTCTGATCGTGAGTGCTTGTAAAGTGCAGATGGAGATCTGACAACCCTGGAGGGCTGGGGTGGGAGGTGAGAGGCAGTCAAGCAACGAAATGGCCAAGATGGATAAAGACCAGTGTTTGTTGAGAACTCTGTGGAATAAAACTTTCTTCCATTTCTGTGAAAAATATGAATATTAAAGAACCAAAGAATGGAGTTAAGCCTCCATCTCACAATAAAACATTGAGTCTGAAGTGAAAGGACTGAAACTCGTGCCTCCTTTTTGTATGAATGGCTGATATTTATGCCAAATGCAATTAAATCTTTTGTAAGAAACCAAAGAGAAATACAGACTGTAGTAGAAAATAATATAGCCTTTTTGCTATTCATCAGTATAATTCTAGTGTAGGCTTCAGGCCAGTGGGAGTGGAGGGAAGAACAAACTTCTATTTACTATGTAGTATTACTCTAACGTCTGCAGCCATAGCACCCTAGCATCCAATCCTACCGGATCTTGGAAGCTAAGCAGGGCCGACGTGGTTAGTCCATGGATGGGAGACTGCCTGGGAACACCAGGTGCTGAAGGCTAGGGAGAGGGACCTGGCAGTCCACTCTTAAAACAATCAGCCATTGAAAGCCCTATGAATAGCAGGGAAGCACTGACATAGTACCAGCATGGCTCAGTGTCTGGAGTGTTTCATCTGTGGTATATAGAGTCACTATGAGTTGGATCTGACATGACGAGGCATCTAACAACAACAACAACAACATTATTCTAAGAGCTGGAAATAGGGATGAGCAAAATAAAGAAATTTCTGCCTTCATGGGACACCACACACAGAGACACACAGATGTGCATGCATGTGATATCAGGTGCCTCCTGTGAAGATAAATCAGAATAAAGGAATAAAGAGTGATGGCAGGCTGCTATGGCAGATAGATTGTTGGGGAGGCTTCCCTAAGGAGCTGTGGTATTTGAGGAGAGATGTAAATAAAGTGGAGGAGGATCTTTGCCAAGTTTTGGGGGAAGAATGGCTCAGGGCAGAGAACAAAACCCTAAGAAAAAGAAGGGATGTGGAATTTTCAAGGAGTAACCAGAAGACTTGGGTGAACTGAGTGGAGTGGGGAGTGGTGGGAGATGAAGTTGGAGAGGAACTAACGTATTTGAGACCTTGCAATAAGCAGTTTGCTTTTCATTCTGAATGTGTTGGGAAACCTTTGGAAGGTTGAGTAAAGGGCCATGATGTGATTTGACTTATGTCTAAAGAGGTCACTCTGCTGTTAGATGGGGAACAAAATTTTAATAAGGCAAAATTACAAACAAAAAAGTTAAGAACCTCCAAGCAGGAGTAGATGGCAGATTAACGTAGGTTAGGTGTGGAAATGGTAAGATATGGTTAGATTTGTGGCATAATTTGAAGTAAGAGCCAAAAAGGATTTATTGATGAATGGGAAATGCATATAGGAAAAGATTATATGTGTGTGTGTGTGTGTGTGTGTGTGTGTGTGTGTGTGTGTGTGTGTGTAGTTGTTAGGTGCCATGCAGTTGGTATCTGACTCACAGAGACCCTGCATACAACAGGCGAAACACTGTTGTCAGTGCTTCTCTGCTGTTCATAGGGTATTCAATGGCGGATTGATTTTTGGGAGTGGGTTTCCGGGTCCATCTCCCAAGCGTATAGCACCTGGTGGTCCCAGGCAGTCTCTTATCCAAGTACTAACCAGGCCCATCCCTGCTTAGCTTCCAAGATCTGACAGGATCGGAGGCCACAGAGCTACAGCTGCAGATACACACACACACACACACACACACACACACACACACACACACACACACACGTAATGAGCCCTCTATCCTTGGCTTGAGAAACTGAATAAATGAAACCATTTTCCGAGGCAGGAAGACTGAAGCTGGAGATTAGAATTAGGGAATCCTTAATGTACCAATTACTTACTGGGAGTTAGTACATAAAAAACAAAAGCAAACCCCCAAAGCAGCTAGAAAACCAAGCAAAAAAACAGCAGCAACAGAGAATCTACAACTGAGTCCTGAGTTAGGAGGCAGAGAGATTGGAGTATTAGAAGAGACAAGTGAATGGCTTCTTGCTGACTACTTCATCCTATATTCTGATAGTATGTCCATTATAATCAACAAGACATGTCTGGGAATTAATATTGAGGATTAAATTTACTATTGTTGTTGGTGATGTTAGGTGCCGTCGAGTCATGTCTGACTCATAGCAACTCGCATAAAAAAGTCCTTTACAGTGACTTTTCAAAGAAATCAGCCAAATGAAAACCTATTGAAAAGCAAAATATAAATGATCCGCTGACCATAACATGATATGACATACAACTATCTTATCATTAGAAATAATGTAGCAGAGTATACAGCAGAGTATGCAGGGTATCATCAAGAAAACTAGGCTGATGATCATTAAAAAAGAAAAACACTATTTAGTAGGACATGAGGATGCACACCTGTAATCCCAGTGACTCAGGAAGCAGAGGCAGAAGGATTGTTAGTTTGAGGTCAGAAGCAGCTTGTGTAACATAGTAAGATCCTGTCTCAAGATGAAAAATGAAAAAGGTGTAGGGGTGCAGCTCAGTGGTAGAACACTTGCCAAGCATGTGCAAGGCCCAGGGTTCAACTCCCAAGGACCGTAAAACAAAACAAAAAAATGATTATGTAAATATTATGAGACAAAGGTATAAATGCAAGTAATAAAGCCAGATCTACTAGTTGCCACTTTTGACAGAAGAGTTAAGATATTTTCAATTGTTTTGTTCTCATGTTTTAGGAGGTATTAGCAAGCAATTTTCTTAAATAAGTATTATTTACCCCTGGAAATATGACAAAGGATATATATATAGGCCATTTATAAAGGAAGTACAATAGGGATATATACTAAGCTTTGGAAGTAATAAAGTAAACACCAACTAAAATGAAATACTTGGTTTTAATATTCTGGAGTGGCAATGATTTAAAAATATGATTATATGTACACTCATGCAAAATTAGTGAGAATGGAAATTATAGCAAGTTTATAGACTGAAACTTGGCATTCTATCAAAAGCTTTAACATATTCTTTTTGAGAATATTTCTACTTCTAAGAATTTATTCTAAGAAAATATCCTGAGCTAGATACTAAATATTTGTTGCAGCACTATTTGTGAAGGTGAAAAACTAGAAACAGTTTAGGAATACAGTGATAGGGAATTAATTAATTGTAGTACATTCAGATGTGATTTCTCTACATATTTTTGAGGATATTTCATGATATGGATAAATATTCATGGATAAATATTAAAAGAAACAAACAGGTAATAGAACAAGTCAAATGTTTTGATGTTAATTATATATATCAGTACATACGTTGCTGTTGTTAGGTGCCATTGAATCGGTGTCCAACTCATAGAGACCCAATGTACAACAGGCGAAACAGTATTGTTAATGCTTCTCTGCTATTTATAGGGTTTTCCATGGCTGATTGTTTTTTGGTAGTGGGCTGCCAGGTCCTTCTCCCAAGTATACAGCACTTGGTGTTCCCAGGTGGTTTCCCATCCAAGTGAGATGCCACAGTGGTATGGCTGTAGACAATATACACACATATATATGTAGGAAAAAGCCTGAAAAGACTCCTGCTAAGATATTTACAATGGCTTTCTTAAAGTCATGAAATAGAGGTGATTTTTAAGTTCTCCAGAAGTTTTCACTTTCTAAAATGTCCACAAGACCCACATATTGTTTTTATATTCAGAATTCCAAAATTTACAAATATTTAGGAGGTAGAGAGCATTCTTGGATACATTTGTTTTCCTTATACTGGCATATTATTATGAGATTTGTTCTCCTATGAATTATTATTGGATATTTGTTGTTTAGAACCCAGTAACTTCTACAAGTGAAAGCACTTGGTGATTAATATACAAAGAGTTCTCTTTTGTTTCTTTCAACTTGATATTGTGCTAGTGCTTCTGCTTGCTACTTAATGACATCCATTTGCACTATATTACATTGAAGTCATACAAGATACTGTAAGAAGAAAGTGGAATATGGAAGTAGTGGTCAGCAGAGCTGAATTACGTGATTCTGAATTCTTGGCATTGTATCAATGCTAAATAGTAAAAGACTGAATATGTTGAATCAATCAATTGTTTCCTCTTTGCTGTGTAGGTCTAATCTGACAGAGCATTATAATTCTAGAAAATTTCTTAAGTCAGAAATTTCCATTCTGTAATGTGGAAATTATTGTGGTAGGCACAGCCTTCAATTCCTAGCTTGGAGTTTAGCTGGAGTAAAGGACTTTTCCTTTAATTAGATGCCATCTGAGGAAGCCATGTGAAAAACATTGTAAAATTCATCTTGGATAATGATGAGGCTGAGTTGTTGTTGTTGTTAGGTGCCATAGAGTCGGTATCCGAATCATAGCGACCCTCTGTACGATAGGGGAAACACTTTTGTCAGTGTTTCTCTGCTGTTCATAGGATTTTCAATGGCAGATTGATTTTTGCCAGGTCCTTCTTCCAAGCCTACAGCTTCTGGTGTTCCCAGGCAGTCTCCCATCCAAGTACTAACCAGGCCCAACCCTGCTTAGCTTCTGAGATCTGATGGGATCGAATGCCACAGGGCTACAGCTGCAGGCGATGAGGCTGAGTAGTGATCTTTATAAAAAAATTCAAACTTCTAAGATAAATATATATGTGTATATGTGTGTCCTTAAAGTATTTAACTGGCTAAGATTTTTAAAATGTTTATAAATGGCATGTGTGAAAGGGAGGTAAGTATACTTTTTCAAGAAGAGTATTTCTGGCATTGGAATAACTATAGAATGACTCAGAAGAAAATAATATGCCAACTTGGTGAAGTAATTGAAGCAACCCTGTATGTAATCAAAGCAAAAAGAAGACTTTTCCCATGTCATCTCTGACATGTTTCTCCTGAATGACCTAGATAATTGCCATAATATTTTATTTCATTTTGACTATGGAAATCTGATTTTTGCTTTTCAGTTTCTACGTAGAACACAGGAGGAGGAAAGCATCAGCCCCTTCTCTTATGGAATTTCCCAATGAAACGAAAGGAAGTGATTCACTCCATAGTTGAAGGGTAAACCAAAGACCTTCACTCCTGTCAGATAGCCCCTACAAAAGAAATTTCAATAGACTGGAGGCACGTTTTACTTTTATTCAACTTAGTGCCAAATTATTTCCACCTATTTCAGTGAAAATAATCTGATGAAGCCATTATTTTTAATTAAACATAAAACAAAATTACCCTACATGATTACAGATTGCTTTAAATATCCATCTATTTTTTTGAAGCTTACTCTGATATTTCAGAATTTACTTTTCAAATGTATAAAGAAGAATTTGAACCACATCATCAGTGCAGTTTTAGAATGTTTTATTGCCTGAGGCTAAGGAAGAGTTATAAATGCTTTAAACAGAGTGTGCACGTTGGTAGCCTGAGCTCTTTGAGGTGGGCTTGGTGAACGGCATCTATTAGGGTTTATTACTAATGCTGGGTCTTTCAGGACAAACATAAGTATTGCTTGACTGTTGTCAGAATGAAATACTTTAATTACCCCATCTGGTCTCCTATTGTTTACAATCTCCTCTTGAGGTTGCAGTATGCTGAATTGTACTTAAAACACATAAATTACCCTTCAAAGGTAGATGGTGAGTCCGAAGTGTGGTGAGGGACATCCAAATGGAAAGGATAAGCAGGGTCTACTGAGTCCTCACAAATGTGGGTGTTGAAGTCTGTTTAAAATATAGTGCAGTCTAGACTAACGAATGAAACTTCTATGATAATTTAGCTAAAGGAAAAAGTACCGGCGGTGCTGAAAATAAACACTTTTGTAGTTACCAAAGACTCCTTATACCTTAAATACCAAAGCTGGGGCTATTTTGAGAAGGTAGCACTGGGAGAAGGGATTTGCAATTTCATCCTAGTGTACAGAAATGAACAAATAAACCAAGAAAACAAAAACAAACCATAGCATGACACTTTAGTTCTTAATCACATTGGCTAATTGAAATTTCTTAGGTGGTTCCAACAGTAAATTCTCTGTGGTTCATGAAAGATTACCTGCAGTGATTCTCCCTTTACATGCCTGAATTCCAGCAGTTTTAAGTATTCATTCCTTTTTTCCCCTAAAATATCATTTACATCACAGAACTGTGCATTTGGCATTCTTTATCACAAATTATAATTCCACACAAAAGCCTGAAATAAGCCAAGTTCAGTTAAGTCTCCCATATTTTTTGTCTGGCAGGAACTATTCCAGGGCTGAATGAAAGATGCTTTGCCTGCTCCCTTGCTGTTTGATTTGTCTGGCCATAGTGACTGGCTTCTGTCTTCTCCAGAAAATGATTCTG
This sequence comes from Pedetes capensis, assembly GCA_007922755.1. Taxonomy (NCBI): domain Eukaryota; kingdom Metazoa; phylum Chordata; class Mammalia; order Rodentia; family Pedetidae; genus Pedetes; species Pedetes capensis. The sequence goes on along the minus strand of VMDO01008185.1, from coordinate 39,590 downwards.
TAGCTAGTGTTTTTTATTTACGTTGCTTCATAGCCATTGCAGGCTTCATTTTACCTCGAAATTTATTTTCTTTGGCTTTCCCTGAGAAGAGATCAATTCCAATTTTCTGACTTCCTGATTTTATTCATCTTTATTATAATGGTTTGGGGGAAGTAGTGCCTGACATATCATGATCAACACACTGCTGTTGACATTTGGATTAAGGCAAAAACTTATAATAGATATCTAAAAATGAAGCTAATACTTGAAAGAGGCTTTCATGCAGTTGTTACCTTTCAAATGAGTTAAGTATGCTATGTTATACTGGGTAATATAGTTTTTTTTCTTCCTTCCTTCCTTCCTTCTCTCCCTCCTTTCATCCTTCCTTCTCCTCCTCCTTCTCCCTCTCTTTCTTTCTTCTTTCTCTCTCTCTCTCTTCTTTTCTCTTTTCTCCTTCTTTCTTTCTCTTTTCCTTCTCTTCTCTTCTCTTCTCTTTTCTTTTCTTTTCTTTTCTTTCTTTCTTCTTCTTTTTCTTTCTTTCCTTCTTTCCAGGGCCCCATGCATGGTAGGCAAGTGCTCTACCACTGAGTTGCAACTCCAGTCCTTTTTTTAGTTTCTATTTTGAGACAGTGTCTTGCTAACTTGCACAGGCTGCCTCTGGCCTTTTGTGATCCTCTTGCTTCAGCCTTCTGAGTAGATGAGATCACAGATGTGTGCCACAGAGCCAGGCTGGGTGATATAGTTTAATTAATATCCACCCACTCATGTTAGGAAAGTTTCACTGCTGTCTTGACCTTTTTTATTTTTAGTTTGTGGTTCTGGGGTTTGAAACCAAAGCTCTACTACAGCCAAGGTTGAAACCAAGTGCTCTACTACTGAGCTGTACTCACAGGTCAGTTTTTACTTTTTATTTTGAGACAGGGTCTCACTAAGTTACACAGGCTATAGCTGGCCATGAGCTTGCCATCGTCCTGCCTCTGCCTCCCATGTTATTGGGATTACAGACATGTGCCATGATGCTCAGTTAGTCTTTATTTTGTGAGGGTCAATGGCACCATTGTACCCAAAGCAGAACTGCATAACAATGAATCCTGGCTATTTTTTAGCTATAATTGGCAATATAGCCATTTTGTTGACTCTTCTCAGTTTTTTGCCTTACATATTTGACAGAAGGTAGTTGTCCCTTAAAGAGATGTGTGGAAGGATATTTAAAGAAAATATGAATATAATTCAAAGTAAAATGCATACAATAAGGAAAGACATGGAAATTATAAAAAAGAACCGAGTGGAAACTGTGAGGTAAAGTTGATCTTTCCTTTCTGAAATTGTGTCTGTCAAGTACTCAGTCACAGTAATGAAAAAGTAGCCAACACATATGAGGACTTTAAACAGTCCAATTCGATTTTTTTCTTCTATTAATGGTGCTACCATGACCATTCATTTTACTGTTACATGTGTCATAAACTTCATTTGAGAGCTAAACTATATATGATTCGAAATACTACAGAGAGGCTTGTGGCCATGGTAGCACAATTAACAAAAGGGGAAAATCAAATTGCACTGTTTAGTCCTGCTATGTGTTGATGACTTTTGCACTGCTGAGCCAGAATGTTTGACAGATACCACTTCAGAGAGAAGAGACTAATTTTGGCCCATGGTTTCAGAGGACTTAGTCCTTAGTTCCTTGGCCCAGGTGCTTGAGCAGAGCATCATGGTGGGAATATGTGGTGGAGGAGAGGTATTCACATCACAGTAGACCAGAAAGCAGAGAAAGAGCCAGGGATAATATGCCCGCAAGACCTTCCCCCAGTGCCCTGCTTCCTCCAGATAGGTCCCATCTCCCAAAGTTTCCACAGCCTTCCAAAATAGTGCCACCAGCTGGAGACCAAGTAGTCAAACACATGAGTCAATGAGGGACATTTTATATTCAAACCATAACAACATATTATACTTGAAGTCTTATAATAATATTGGGAAATAGATTGACTAGTTAAGATGTATTTTGTAAACAATAGAGCAATCATCAAAAAAGAGATAAAGTTAATAGAGGAAACAAAGTAGGATACAAGCAAATATTTAATCAAAAAAAAAAAAAAAGAAAAGAAAAGAAAGAAAAATCAACAAAAATTGTAGGCTGGTGGTGAAGCTCAGTGGTAGAGTATGTGCTCAGCATGGAAGAGACCCTAGGTTCAATTCCCATCACTAAATGGGAAAAAATAAATAAAAAATAGCAAAGACTCAAATATAGCCATATCAATAATAAAATTAATGTAAATTGTCTAAGGGGCTGAGGTTAAGCTCAGTTGGTAGAGTGCATTCTCTGAGGACCCAGGTTCCATCCACAGCATGGCAAAAATGGGAGAAGAATGTGACTAGTCCACTCCTGAAGAAATCCCAAAAGATTCAGGCATTGAAAGCCCTATGAAGGTCCCTATGAGTCGGACTCGACTAAACGGCACCTAATAACAACAACAAGTTGTCTAAATATTCAAGACTGTAAAAATAGTTTAAGGAAAAATTGAGACCCAAATGTATTGTTACCTAGAAGAAAAATATTGTAACTATAAGAATAATTAAGTTGGAAGTAAAATCTATAACTTCCAAATTATTAATCAAGAGAATTGGATTGCCTACATTAATATTAGACAAAGAAGTCTTCAGGATAAGGGCTATTACCAGAGATGGAGAGGGATATTTCACAATCATTAAACAATCAATTCATCTAGAGGGCAAAACAAATCTAATATGTATGCATCTAATAGAACTTTAAGAGACATTAAGCAAAAGTGAAAAGCATTGAAAATGGTAGAGGAAAAATATAAAAGATATTTTTCTCAAAAAATTATTTAACATGTTGTTGTTGTTGTTAGGTGCCGTCGAGTCGGTATCCAGTATCCAACTCATGTTGTTGTTTTTGTTAGGTGCCATCAAGTTGGTATCCTAATCATAGCGACCCTCTGTAGGACAGGGGAAACACTTTTGTCAGTGCTTCTCTGCTGTTCATAGGGTTTTCAATGGCAGATTGATTTTTGGGAGGGGGTTGCCAGGTCCTTCTCCCAAGCCTACAGCTGGTGTTCCCAGGCGGTCTCCCATCCAGGTACTAACCAGGCCCGACCCTGCTTAGCTTCCGAGATCTGACGGGATCCGGATACCACAGGGCTACTGCTGTAGGCATCCAACTCATAGCGACCCTCACAGGGTTTTCAGTGGCTGACTGTGTCGGGATTGCATTGTGAGTGGATTGCCAAGCCCTTCTCCCATTTTTGTGGTGCTGGGAACTGAACTCAGGTCCTCAGAGACTGCAGCGCAGCGCTCTACCAACTGAGCTAAATCTCAGCCCCTATTTAACATCATAATTTAAAAAGTTAAGAATGATGTATTATGGAATTTATAACAAATATACCAGTAAAATGAGTGGCAATGATAACACAATTAATAGAGGAACAATTGAAATTATTGTTTGAAGTCCTCATACTTGAAGTCGTATAAGATTATTTGAAGATATACTGATGAATTAAGGTGTATTTTGTAAGCACGACAGTAAAAATAAGCAAATTCAACAAATACAGTTGGAGATCTAAACACTCCTGTGTAATAGGTACAATGTAGAAAAAAGTCAATAGGATTTAGAACTTGAACATCAACACAACCTCTTGATTTTTTACATTTATAGACAACTATAGAGAAGGACATGGCAACCCACTCCCAAGGCAATCCCGAAACAATCTGCCATTGAAAACCCTATGAGGGTCTCTATGAGTTGGATACTGACTTGATGGCACCTAACAACAAACACCCAACAATGACAGACTACACATTCAAGTGCATACAGAATATTCATGAAGTTAGGTTTATGCTGGATCCTAAAACAAGTCTTAATAAACTTGGGAAGACTGAAGTCATACACAATTAAATGAGAAATAAACTACAGAAAAATATTTGGAAAGTATTCAAATATTCAGAGATAAGGCAACATATTTCTAAATAATCCACAGGTCAAGAAGAAATCTCAGAAGAAGTCAGAAAACATTTTAACTTGAATGACCATGAGAACATGTCAAAATTCACAGGAGGATACAGTTAATGCTTAGAGAAATTTTTTTTACATTTTAAATGTTGATCAGATTAGAAAATAATAAAATTCTAAATCAGTAAATTTCACCCTAAGAAATGAAAAAGAAGAGAAATTAAACCCAAAGTTTTGCACATAATTTCAAGTGATCCTGGAAACCTTTGAAGTTGATTATAAACTTAAGGGAAAGAATCCTTGATCCTCAATAATTAATCCTAAATTTATATCCCAATTCCATACCTCTTTCTTAAGCTGCAGAATTTTACTTTTAAATGCTTTCAGGCCATCTATAGTTAAATACGCCTGCAGCTGTAGCCCTGTGGCATCCAATCCCGTCAGATCTCCGAAGCTAAGCAGTGTCGGGCCTGGTTAGTACTTGGATGGGAGACCGCCTGGGAACACCAGAAGCTGTAGACTTGGGAGAAGGACCAGGCAACCCCCTCTCAAAAATCAATCTGCCATTGAAAACCCTATGAACAGCAGAGAAGCACTGACAATAGTGTTTCCCCTGTTGTACAGAGGGTCGCTATGAGTCGGATACCGACTCGACGGCACCTAACAACAACAACAACTATAGTTAAATACTTCACAAGCAAATCAAAACTTCCAAAAGATCCAAATTAAGTCTACCTCCCACCTCTTCCTTTCCTCTTCTTTCCATCCCCCATGTTTCTGAGTTTAAACTAATGAAATGATGTCACCATCCACTCAACTGCCCATGTGAAAATCTGAGGCATCTTCTCTTTCCCTTATTCAAACATATTAACGAATCACTAAATTCTCCTTGTTTCATCAACAAAACCCACTCAGATCTACCAGTTTTTCCTTTATCCTTGCTGTCCCTATCCCAGTCTAAGACATCTACATTGCCCAGCCAGATCAGTGTACAACTCCATAACTCATTTCTACTCTCTTCCACCTTCATGGTCTGTCTTCTTATGTACAGTATCCACTTTCCACAGCAGTCAGCGTGATGTTGTGATCTTGTGCTACCCCTGTTTATAACCTCCTTGCAGCTTTGTCATGTCCTTAGGATCAATTCCAATGTCTTTAACTTGTCCTATAAGACCCTTCATGTTTGAGACACTATTCATCTCAAGTCTTCTCTCACGTTCCACTATGCTACTATGTTCCACCCATGATGAACTCCTTCCTGTTTCTCTCAGTGTCATATTTTCCTCTTTCTTCCAAGTCTTCACTGATGCTCTTCATTTTCTGAAATATCTTCCCCAACCTCTTTCACTTTGTACCCTTATGCTCGTGACCCTCCACATTTTATCTGGTCACTCCTGTTCAGTCTTAGACCTAATTTAGATTTTATTTCTTTCAGGACATCCCAGATTTTCCCTCTACTGCATCCTTGCCTCCTCCTCCAATGAATTAATGTCCTTCCTAAGGATCTTATTGCATTTTATCATTCTGTTTGTTTTGATTTGTTTTGTCTTTTTAAGGAAAGAGTGTAACTGTGTTGCCCAGGCAGGTCTTGAACTCTCAACTCAAGTGATCCTTTGGTCTCAGCCTCTCAAGTAGCTAGGAATAAAGGCATATTTCACTGTACTCAGCTGAATTTTATCATTTTTCATCGTGATTCCCTACCTGTGTGTCTCTCCTACTTGAATATAAATATAATGTATATCCCTGTGAATAAGATTGAGGTGCCTTATTTTGACAACCTATGGTAATACGAGAATTCTTATGCAATTCTTAATTACTAGGGAAAATATATGATAACAATAATGTAACTATAAAGTAAAACTTGATAGACAGCCAATAAATACTTTGTAATTTATGTGCTTTACCAGTGATTACATATTGTCATATGTCACAGCCTAACCTACAGTCTTATAGATTTTTTCTTTTTCTATTAACAAGGAAAATATAATTATTTGTTTTGTTAACAACTATTGGCACTATGTTGAATAGATTATGAAGACAAGTTAAATGTCAGAGTTTTCCCCCAACTTTGTGTATATTTTATTACATATTCCTTCCATTAAGAGTGATTCTTCAGATAGGATTATGGATCTTTACTTGAGCATCTGTGATATAAAATGTTTAGCATCCCACTGATGAACTTTTACCTCTGCTAAGACATTGTGCCTGCCTTTTATTTTTGCATTATTGGGTTGTAATTGCCCATTCTCTTTTTGCCTCTGTACTATTAACATTCAAATGGTTAGTACTAAAATTATACCATGCCATCATCAAATGTCCAGCACCAGATCCTTTTTAGGCTAATAACAGATCCATCAGAGATTAGGAGGGGTCAGTGTGCCCTTTTGGCACAGCTCTCACACACCATACTCTACTTCAGTGGAAAAACAAAATCATTAAAATAACATTATGCATGAATAGTCATTAAACAATGTTACAAACATTTGGTCCATTTAGCCATGTCTGGGGTTTGATGCATTTGTACATCAAGTTATGCTGATAAGGTTGGTAAAGAATTTTGGGGTCGTTTGTAAAAACTTAGAGTCCTGAGCTCATAATTTCAGTTTTCTTTATAATACAACAGGAAGAAAATCAACAGTAAAGTAAATGTGGTAAAGCATAGCTGAGCAATATTATTGTGTCAGCCCTAACCATGAATATAACACATTTAGGAGTATTCTAATTTCAGCACATTCAGAAATGTTCTAAACTATATTATTGTGTTAAACCTAATTTTTGAGTTATAAGGAGGAAAAAAGTAATAGTCGTATGGGAAAAGAATTGGATCCAGATACACCGATGTTTTACAGGTTTTTAATTTCCCATAAATACAGAAATCTAATAAGAGACTAGTACCGACTGATTAAAGCTTTAATTTTAATAGATCTGAGTATTTTAATCTGATGGTGCTTTTTTTCCTAATCTGAGTCAATGGTCATTGCATTGATATCATTCACTCATTCACTCATCAAACTTTTTTCACTTAGTATGTATCTGGGGCTATGCTGCTAGTGTTCTAATGATAAGTAACATATAGTCTATAGATAAAGGTAACACATAGAGCTATAGGTAGAGCTATGAGTGTCCCAGGCACCTGTGTGGCTGTTTGGGGGCATCCTTCCCTCTGAGCATCCCTCATGTGCCCTGGCCTCCATTGGAGGTGGACCTGTATCCTGATGCATCTTTTAGGAGTCCCATGGACATGGTGGAGGAATGGAAAAGGCAGCTCAGGTTATCCTGATTTGGACACTTCCCACATCTGGCTCTGGGTTATCATTTTTTCTCCAAATAAATACTCTAATTGCATTTAGGTTTCTATTGATCTTTTACTTGATTTATAAAGAAGCAACTCTGGCATATTACATTTGTGGCTATGTAATGCAAAGGAACACTATCTTGTGATTGGTGTCATCTGCAACACGAAAAGAGGAAGAAGCACAAAGCAGGGATAAAGATTTAGATCCTCCCTCCTGGTTCCCATGGGCTTGTAACGGGGCATGCTTCTAGATTGGTATATCCCACATGCCAACAATACAGATTTTTCTGTGATTTTTAAATTTTGTTTGGTTTTATTCCTTAAAGGTTTTTTCCCCCTGTTCCCCTAGGGGATAGAAGTATGTTTTTCCCCCTCCCCATTATATAGGCAAACCACTTCAATAGAACATGGCTGGTGGCCATATGGTCCTATATGAATCCAATAATGAATTCAGCAAAGAAAACAGCTTCTAGCAAGCTTTAATATGCCATCCCAGGTAGTGCTTTGATGAAAAATGAGGAGATGATTGCAAAGAAAATGATAGTAATATTTATAAAAAGGACGTTTCCTTTTGCCTTTTAATGATATTCAAATTATTAGTTGTCAGCTGTTTAATGTGACGTCCATGGCATTTGTAGGAGGTACTTAACACTCTTTATGTATAATTTTATAGCAAAAATATGGTGTTAATATTGAAGGAGCTTATGGTCTAGTAAACTTTCCAGTGAGTGCTTGTATTACCCTTATCTGAATCTCCCAGGTCTAGACTTTTGGCTGGCATAGCTTCCAGAACGAGCTTTATGATGGTATTTCAGAACTAGCTCTTCTAGCCAAAACTGTTAAGTGAGGAGTGGCTCAAATATGGGGAAAAAAACCAAACACCTCCCCCAACAGAAAAATCTACTCAAGTTAACTAAACATACTAGAATCTCATAATGGGTTACTAGCAATTTCTGGGAAACAGCTTGTACCAGTTTTTGTTTTATTTGACTAGATTTTATCTCACAGATTGTCCCATCCCTGGACAACTTCTTTGGCTCTGACATTTGCAGAATCAAAGCAACAGCCACCTAGTCATCACTCTTCACATGTAGGGAGCACACGTGGTGTGTGGTTAGGATCCTCTTCCTTTGTAATTCATTGGTATCAGAGTGAATAAAAAGGAAAGAAAAGTATAAGGTTGATTTGCACAATTCATTTACATTTTACTGAAAGGTAAGTGCTTAATCCCTGTCTGGAGAAATGAAATACTCTACTGCCTTTCCCAGACCTGAGAAATATTCCTTCATATTTATGTGAATATTGTGATGGATATTTCCTAAGAAGAAACCTGACACTTTGTTTTTATCTATTTATCAGCTATTTTCATTACTGTTATTATTTAAACACATAGATTTTTAATGCATCTGCCAAAAAGTATAAATTGGTTGAATTTTTAGACTGAAACTTATGGCCATGTGCTCAAATTATAATATTTCAAGATAATTAGACACTGCAGAGATGATGATGATGGTCATAGAATTATCCACAATCTACCAATAGAACTGACTTCTAGAGGGAGATATAAGCACTTCCTTAGCCAGGCGAAGTGGCACAGGCCTGTAATCCCGGTGATTTCGTAGGTGGAGGAAGGAGGATCACAAATTTGAGACCAGAGGCAGTCTGCATAATTTAGCGAGACCCTGTCTCAAAGACCAAACAAATGGGATGGGAGTGCAGCTCAGTGATACAGCACTCGCAAAGCATGAAAACGCAAGGCCCTGAGTTCAACCCTCAGTACCAGAAAAGCAGAAACAAAAACAAAAACCCCACACCTGCTCAAAATATTTTGAAAACGGGGATAGGAGAGAGTCTCCACCTTTTGCTTCACTGAATAAAACAGAATTGTTGAATAAAAGTGTCAAAGATTGCTAAAATGCACAGCTAATGTCTCTACTTATTTCCATGTATGAAGTGTGAGTGTTAACTGGAGTCAGTAGAGTTGTGCAATCATGATGTCAGATGAAATGTTTCACTTTTTTTCTTTCTGAAAGCTTTTACCTACACATCAATAACGCAGAAAGTTACAAGTATAAGGAAAGGGTTAAATAGTAGGACTGCCATTCTTTCAAAGTTGCTCCCCATGAATCTCTTGACTTTCAAACACTAAAGCATTGAACAACTCTTATGGTGTGTAGAAGTCATGACATTATCTAGAAAGTTTATCGAAAAGTTTGTTCTGTTTGGTATATTTAGCCTGGCATCCAGTTTTCCAGGGGATTTACAACACTGCATAATCTCCTGATAGAATACCAAAGTGAACTATATTCACCAAAGGAAACAGGAATATTTTAGAAAAAACAAAAATGTGCAGTAAGCATTCTTTTAATTGCTTTGCAAAAACTTATTTTGTACTAATTACTCCATTTTATTTTGATCTCAGATTCATACTTAGAGGAAAATAGATTTTATACTTCAAACATTTTACTTGTCATGGAAACAGTAGAATTAGTACTGTAATGGGAACAATGTCTAAGAAGAAAACCACTACCATTATCCACTCTTATTCGTATTTAAAGGATACCTAAATTCAGACTCTGCTCTTGACTTGTATTGTGGCTTAGATTAAAACCCCTTAATCCTTTTATGGTTATTTTTCTTCATGTATAAAATGGATAAAATGATAATTATAATCTGCCTTTGGGGATCTTATAAAGGTTAATGAAATGAAAAGTTGAAAAGTCAACCTTAGTTAATATTTCTTTTGAGGAGCTGGATATCAAACAAGGTGTGAAAATAACGTGTTATTCAACACAGCCCAAATTCTGGAAGCAATTTTCAATGAGTCTTCTGGGCTTCCATATCTTAGGAGACACTTATGTTGAAATGACTCAGAAGTCTAAAGCTTAGACGGGTGGAGAAACAGTATCTTTCACATATCATCATAGTAACCTGTATAAAATGCAACATTTATCATTTTAGTATTCAGTATTAACTATTCCCCAATATTTTCTCCACCGTACTCAAGGCAAAGATAATATTCACAGTATTGCATGATGCAGTGTTGATTATCCTTTCTCAGCCTCAGCTACCACTATCCATATACATACCTTGTACTTCACTTACAATAGACTTCATAGAACTCCCTGAATACACCAAGCTCTCCCAAACTTGCCTAGCTTCAAAGATGTTACTCCTTCTGCTCAACATGTCTTCTCTGCACTGTCTCTCCCATCAACCTATTGTGATTCTTTTCCCTTTCAAAACTCAGCTCATATCACCTTCTTTATGTATTTGCTGTTGATCTTCCAGTTGCTCAAAAGAATGCTTTATTTGTTTAGTGTATCTGTCCCCCAAATACACTATGGGCTCCTTAGGTGTAGGTTCCCTATTTTATATCTTTGTATTCTCAGAACCTAGCTCAAAATTTGCTCACTGGACAAATGAATAAATGAATACAACTCTGATTTGAATTATGTATCATCTCTTTAGAAGCATCTGAAGTGTTGTACTGGTAATAAATCATGCCACTCCAAATTTCCAGGGTTTCAAGAAACATTTGAAAATCAAAATGAATGCTTTGTTACAAAAGTTGGATTGGGGGGCAGCTCAAGTATATGGTGATGGTATGCTAATCAGCCCAGGCAATTCTGGACAACCACAGGACATATTCCTATTAGATAGAGTCTTGACCACCAAGTTTATAGCATGACCAAGAATAGACTAGAACATATACACATATAAACATACCCCAAGGAGGAAGAGAGAAAGAGCTGGTCCAGGCCTGTCTACTTTCCACTCCACACTCATCTGTCAGCGAAATCAATGTTTCTCCCTGGAGAAGAGTTTAGCACAGGGGAAGAAAAGCTAAAAATATTACTTGAATGGATGTTCCTGTACATGCAAATATGAAACTAAGGGGAAGGAAGCTCCCCTAGTTGCCTTCCTACAGTTTTGTTAACACTTCTCTTTCCTATGTCTTTTCTGTCAGTGGAATAGCTCTTTCCCTAACTATCCATATACAATCAAAGAGTCACTATTCCAGTTTATTACTCATATCTCTAGTGAGCAACTGCTAATGATCCTTCAGCCTATGGTATCAGCACTAAAGATAATTATTGGTATCTTATATTTAAATTTTTAAATATAAAACTGATACCTTAAACTAATACCTTATAAAACTAATTACCTTAAAAATTACAAATGACTCAGATATATAAAGTCACACTTCCCTAGAAGTATCTTTGTCTTCTAATATTCTTTCATTTCTTTTTTCCTCAATATTCTTTCCTTTCTAATGATAGCTCTTTCTGATGTATGCATCTTTAGACTTTTTCCTGGGTATTTGTAAATTTTTAGCCACAAAGATTTTTCAAAACTACAAATACTTAACAATAATTGATAGCAACTTTCCTATGTCACTTTATAAGTTTACTTAATTCTTTTTTAACATTTCACAGCATGAAATTTTCATAATCTCCTTTAGCATTGCCTAGATGTTTAGGTTGCTTATAATTTTTGACTATACAAAGAATAAAGATTCTATATATCCATCTCTCTTCTTACTTCTGTAGGAGATATTCCTACAAGTAAACTCTTGAGTCATGTAAATTGTGCATTATAACTTTGATGGATACTTCCATACTGTCCTTTAAAAGTCTATATGGTCAAATTCCCATTTCCTGTAACTTGTGGCCTCTAGGTATTGCCAAGGAAAAACCTAAATAAACCCTCTAACTTCACTTGTGCTGGCAGATGTCTGCTGGGTAACTAGAATGGGATGAAAATATTTGGCATCTCTGTCTTCTCTGTCTCCCCCTTCGCTCCCTTAACATCTTGGAAGCTAAGCAGGGTCAGGCTGGGTTAGTACTTGGATGGGAGACTGCTTGGGAATACCAGATGCTGCAGAGGCTTGGGAGAAGGACCTCGCAGCCCACTTACAAAAAAAGTCAGTTACTGAAAACCCTAGGAATAGCAGAGAAGCACTGACACAGTGCTGGGCATGGCACAATGTTGGGGAGTGTTTCATCTGTTGTACATAGGGTGGCTATGAGTCAAACTCCACTTGATGGCACCTAACAACAACATAGATGAGTGATAGTTTAGCTGGGTATAGACTTCAGGATTCAAAATAACTTTGAAGACATTGGTCCATCATATTCTAATATCTATTATGTAGATAAGTCTAATTTTTTTGGCTTATAAATACCAAGAAAAAAACAATGGTAATAATACAAATGGGCTAGATTATTCATGTAATACTATTGACAATGTAAAAAGGTCAATCATTACAGAAAAAAGTTTGGACCTAAGTCATAATTGGGATACAAGGGTTTATAGAAACATAATTCCACAAAAAGACATGCAAGTAGAAGAGAGGCCTTTGGTGTGGGGGTGGGAGAACAGGGAGGAGGGGCACAAGAGGGAAAAAAAGAAAGCTGGTGAGACTAGAAGTTTTTAAGATTCTATATGGACTACTTTTTGTGTTGTGCTGTATTTGTTTATTTTCATGCTTTATAGTTTTCATTATAATATGTCCCTGCTAGGAATGGTAAGAGAGAAAATGAACATATTTCATATATTTATTCCATATGAGAAGTTATTAAAGAGTATACTACTATGTCAGTAGCAAAAGTAAGATCCAGATCTAAGTCTCTTAATTATATAATATTTGAGTTTTTTTAGAGAGAATTTGCTAGAGCAAGGAAAAATTATATATCTTGCTAAATGATAAAAGGACTTGTCTGTTGCAAGTGGTCTAGTGCTAAAGCCACCCTGAAGTGCATAGATTCTTTGGCATTTAGTTGCTCTGACAATGGATCCACTAGAATTGGAACTTTCAACAACTAAAGATATTTAACTCTCTTTTAAATCATTATCTACCCATGTTTATGTATACTAAATGAGGATATTTACTTATGAATTAGTTGTTTTTTACATTTGTCAAACAAATCATGAATCTCCTGGTCATACTACAAACTGCCCCACAGGTCTTCATTGCAAAAGAAGTGTGATAATTTAACGGAACAATGATATCTGTTAAATAAGATTGGTCATTTCAAAACCATATACCTCATTTATCATCTTAGTTCACTTGTCACATTCAAAAATCTTGCACATCCACTTAAGAACATTGTGTAGAAAAAGTAGATCCAAGTAGTTAAAACATCATCATTAGAATATTACGAGAGTCAAAATGAAAGAAATATGTAAGTGTAGTGGAGGGAAGTCTTCTTTTGATACTTGGTGTAATTAGTGATAGAATGCATGGCATCAGATAAAAATATTAAAGATATAAAATGGCATACAGGTTTCACTACATAATTAAATATGCTTATTGAATAAGGTAGACCTATTCCTCAGTTGACTCACACTGAACGGGGTGACATTACAAGTAAGGTGAACTATCATTTTGTTTTGTTTTGTTTTTCATTGTATAAAATCAATTTCCACTGGAGAAAGATATTTTTAGAATTCATTTGAGTATATTATAGTTCTGTTACTGGGCCGTCAAATACAATTTGGCACCGTATGATGTTTCAACAGTTGCTCAAAGTTAACAGCGACTGTAGAACCCTTTGTGATCAGCTAAAGTTATTTTTAAACCAAATTTTAGATAACACAGAGAAGTGCTGTTATGTATTCCACATGGTGAACTCAGCAACATTTGTCACTGAGGACTCTTTGCATGCCATTATGCTGGATTCACTGTGAATCCCATTCATCATTAAACCACTGAAAACAGAACCTCTACTCAAAGGGAGAGCCATGCTATTTTCATTAGGAATATCACACCTCATTCATTTAGGTATTTTCTGTAGTTTGGAGTAATTTGTTTACTTGTTTGTTGAGAGAAATATCTTTGCATCCATGAGCCTTTGATGTAATTAACCACCTTCATCTCCTATGTTAGGTTCCTTCATCAATGAAACCACCCTATGTGTAAGTTTCTAGGAAATTCCTGGGAGAACTCTGTATTCATTTAACTTGATGACAAAACAGAAACATGCTAAATAATGTGATTAAAGTTGTTAAAAGCCAAAATAAACACTTATAATTATCTCAAGGAAAAATGGTGTCAGGCAAGTGCTGGCTCTATAAAGTGGGACTCCGTGTGCGTTTTTCAGGACCCGGTGCACAATAGATCATAGTTAAAGGTCTGTTAACAGACCTCTGACGGCTGAGCTGGGTAGCTTGTGGTTTCCTTCGAAACCTATTGGCATAATGTGAATTTATGTGTGAGGTGCAAATTGGAAGTTGCCTTCTATTGGTGCCGTTGGCAGAACAGAAATCATACTGTAGGGCTAGCAGCAGGAAGTACATTGCTTTGAAATTACCCAGCAGGGTTTCCACTCACTGCTTTTGCTGCTTCTTAGACAGGGGCCTTACATTGTCTGGCCATGATTAAAATCAAAGTGTAGGCTTCTTTGCTGGGTGCCAGTAAACTTAGGTGAAAAACAGAAACAATCTGGAGTTTTAATTATTTTAAAATGCAATGTAGGCAAGAAACAAAGATGAAAGCATTTTTGACTAATCTACCCCAATTATTCCACATAAACGGATTTGCTGAGAGGAGAGAGAGAGAGAGAGAGAGAGAGAGAGAAAGAGAGAGAGAGAGAGAGAGAGGCAGAGAGACAGAGAGCAAGTGCAAAGAAGTTTGCCTTTATAAGAGATATTGTAACATATCTTACAGCCATAAAATATATCTATGCTAGGTATACCATTCCACTGAAACTCATAGAGAAAAGTCCTCAAATGTCATGATACTTTTTGATAAGTAGATAAAACCAAATATATCTTTATGCTATTCCAAATATAAGATACTATGTGTATATAAAATAGACCATCAAAGCATGAGTTACAATTTCCTGGTTAGTTACTAACCTAAAATAGTCCATCTTTAAGGAGAGTGTTTCTGTTCTATAATTACAACTCATTTAGTTCCATAGGCTGGACAGATTAATTCCCATTATGCTCATAATTCCTAGAACTGTCAGGCTCTGGATCTCTTCTATTCAACTTCTTTTCCAAGAAGAGTATGAAAACACAAATCATGAGTTCAGACATTATTATCTCTAGCAATCTCCTGGGATAACTTTTAAGTCAATTTTGAATAAAATATAGGAAATGCAAACTCACTCTCATGTACCAACCAGCTCTCAAATAAACAATAGTTAAAATCAGAAGTTTGCACAAGATTTTTGGAAAATGTGCCATTAAACCATGCATAAGTGCTGAGAGTACATGCATTAAGTCAGCGAATACTTTTCGAGTACCTGTTACGTGGTATGCACTGTGAAAATGACTGGGGATATAAAAGTGAACTGGTCATTAAAAGGGATGATAAAGCATTAAGTCATTATTTACACCTGTTACTCTGGAAACTGACCCATCTCAAGCTAAGGAAATACAGTATGCCACATAGCAACTGTTGTCCATACCTAACTCGCAGCTGCTACTCCACCACAAAGAGAGACATGAATATTACATTTCTACCACAATTGACCCATGCTTATTTTTGAAATAGGCACAACAGGATGAAAATTCTACCACTTTGATTGCAAGGTTAGAAATGGCTGTCAGAAAATTAGATATGCAGGTCCATTCCTTTACATTAAAACTTTATTTGTGATCAATTTATTATACCTTATCATTTGGCAATTGCACAGAGCAGATGTATAGATTCTCCACAAAACCTTGACAAATCTTGAGCCCCAAATGTCAAAGGGTGTGACTTATCAGATGGACATTGCTAAAGGTTAAGGCTCTTGAGCTATCAAACCTGCTTAGGCAAAGGAGAAATCTAGATTTTATGTCTTCTTCCACTGGAATGTTTAGATGAAAGAGAAATAATGAAATAAAATTATATGAAGGAGTTTTTATGAGTATCTTTTCTGAAGCTGGCAGTTATAACTTTGTTCTGGTTAACAGATATGAGAACAGAAGGTTCAAGGTGCTTGTAGTTTTAATAAAATATGAAACTTGGCTGCTCAAAAATTAAATCTGCTTAAAAATTAGCCCCTACCTGTGGGTGGGAATATATTTCTTTTTAGTACGAGAAGTTGTTTGAAGCTGCTTCTTTCTTTCAAAATCTCATCCTGATCGTTTTTTAAAACTGTTCTCAAACTAACGTTTAATTTAATAAGCATCGTAATTTCAGTCAAGAAAAATTTCCATGACAGTTGAATCAAATGTACATAGTCAGTATTCCATCCCAGCAGCACCACCTATTGTTGTCTTGTAGCTCTTCTACTAGACTTCACAACTATCTAATTCATTTTTTCTCTGAGTATCTCTGAGAAGTACCCAATATACTTCACCTTTTGCGGGTTATAAGGGAAAAGAATTCAAACTACAGAGATGTTTCCAAGTTGTAAATCTTGTTCTATAAAGAAAATGAATGACTGTAGGACTGACTGTAGGCTTTTATTTTAATTGGTGAAAAGACACTCAATGCTTATAAAATATTTATGTGTAATAAAAGAATGCTCAGCAAAAAAGACCCAAAGTACATCTGTATGTTTTTGAAGTTGCTACTCACTAGGCACTATGATTATACAAAATCAGCATTGGAATTAGAATAGGATAAGAGAAACTAAGCGACATTTGTTTGTGCATATTTTTATTTTATTCAGAATATAATGCATCTATTTACTAAATAAAGGTGACAGCTTTCCTAACGTAGCTTAAACATTCACCTGTGATCAAAAAATATTATATACAATTATAGGTAGAAATTGAAATTCAAGAAGTGTCAAAATAGAGGACATTATGGAATTTTTCAACATTATTTCTAGATTAAGGTAGGATTAAAAATTTTACATAGTTTTGTTTTGATCTTTACATGTAGTTACAAGAATGTGGGTTATAAACTGTATTTTCTGCAAGTGAAGTTTATTTAAACCATATAAACTATAAAAAGGATTTCAGCAGGAAAATAATAAGCAACATATGGAGCATTCTCACAAATGTCGTACCATTTGATCTTCACTATGACTCCCTAGGATAGGTAAGGTGGCTTTGAGTTCTTAGACCTTTCCTTTTCCCACTATGCATGTTCTTGAGATTTCACCCACTCCTATGGGTTAAGTTACCATCTATCTCTATGCCAATAATTTCAAAATATGTACCTATGTCCTCACATCTTTTCCAATCTGCAGAGAAAAATCTGTGTATTTATGAAGTTTCACAAACATCTAAAACTCAACATAAACTTTTCATCATTCCTGTTTAACCTACTTGTCTTCCTATTTGTCTTATTTTAGTTAATGTCAACCTGGAAGTTATCTTAGACTGTCTTGTTCACCTCCTTCACCCAATCAGTCATGATTGTATTTTCTCAACATCTATTAATTGCTCCTCATTTCATTTAACTCTGTTATTTCTTACCTGGTTCATTATAATAGCTCTTACTATTTCTAATTTGACTTTCTCAGTTAGCAAGATCGTTCTAAAAATTCATAATTCTTAGTAAGAGATGCTTCATAAATGGTTTCTCATTTCTTTTATGATGAAGTGCAAAGTTACATCTTGAAAATATGACTCAAGACAAATTTTCCAGTTTTCTAGACATTTTATCATACTAGATATTTATTTCTCCCATGTGTCAGCCCTAATAAGATGGTCCTTATTTTGACATCCATTAATATCATTCATTATATTGAATTATATTAGAATTAAAAAACAAAATTATATAATCATCTACATAGAAGCTCAAATGGCATTTGAAAAAATCAATATCTATTAATATTAAAATAATAAATTAGGAATTGACTGATAAGTTAATGGTAGTTCCTGCAACCATCAAATGAAAAGGAGCATCTTAATTAATGAGTGATAAGATTAGAAACATTAAATCAAAACCAAGAAAGGAAATGAGATATCTCAACTATTACTTAACTCTGAATTGGAAACATTAGCCAATGTCTTTAGATAGGAGATATTAGAAGCATAATAATTAGACATTAAGAGGTTAAACTATCTCTATTGCAGATATCATGATTATATATCTTGAAACTCCCGCAAATCTATGGAAAACTATACAAATAAGAGAATCTAGAAAAGTAGCAACGTATAAAATTAACATAAAGAAATTAATAACCTTCATTGGAAATCAATAGATAGTTATAGGATATAATGGAGAAGCAGATTCCATATATGATAACAAATGAAATAAGATAAAAAACATAATAAAAATTTTAAACATAAAACTAATAAAAATGTTCAAACACTGTATAAGGTAAACGATAAAATGTGCCTAAAAGACACAAAATAGACTTAAATAGGAAGATATAGAATAGTTATGTGCAAGAAGAGTAGTTATGCATGAGAAGTTTCAACCATAAAGATATTAATACTTCTAAATTAGTTATTGATTTAATCTGATCTCCCCTTTCCAAAAAAAAAAAAAAATTGAAAATGTTCCCTTCTGGAGTTAGATACATTGGTTATAAAGTTTAGGTGGAAGAATAAACAAGTAATAATAATCAGAAAATACTCAAAGAAAGAGAACAATGAATTTCTATCTTCAAACAAATTATAAAGCCTTTATAATTAAAAGCCCAAGGTATTGAAGCTGAGTGCAGTGGCACATACCTGTAAATCCAGATACTCGAGGCAGAGGCAGGAGGATCACAAGTTCAAAGCCAGAGGCAGCCTGGGTAACTTAGCAAAATGCTGACTCAAAATATAAAATTAAGAAAAAAGGTTGGAAGGTGTAGCTCAGTGGTAGAACACTTGCAAAGTATGTGCAAAGCCATGGATTCAATTGCTAAAGACCACACACACACACACACACACACACACACACACACACACACACACAGACACACACGCCATGGTATTGGCACATTTACAGACAGAAAGACCTATGGAACCACATAAAAATCTACAAAAACAAACTACAGTATTGATAAAGAAAACACATCAGAACAGAAAAAATATAGCCTCAACAAGTGGCTTTGGGACACCTGGATAAACATTTGGAAAAAAGATAAAATTACATCCATTCATCATACCACTATATAGCAGATATCAAAACATCAGAGATCTAAATGAACAGCAGCAATAAGGAAAGAGATGTAAATTCAACACAGACTAATATCCCAAACACAAAATACTTCAAGAATTGAGAAGAATAGGACAAAAGACTGTATAGAAAAATGGGTAAAAAATACACACGGTTCGCAGAAAAAGAGGCAAAATGGTCCTAACGCATATGAAAAGATGTTGAGCATGGTTTATGAGAAATGCAAAATGAAACTACATTAAGATGCATTTCATACTTACCTAATTGGCAAAGATCCCTAAAAACTAGACTCTCTTACAGAGGTTTTGGTGAAATAAGTGTGCAAACTATATAAGCCTCAAAAGAGGGGAATTTAACATTATTAAACAAAACAGCACATACATTTACTCTTCAATACTGTAATACTGCTTCTAAGAAATGGTTCCAAAAATTCAAGCTGGCACATGATCAAGACTATTGCCTCATGGAATTGCTTAGAACATTAAAGATGAAATAGCTTAAATATCAGTAGGGGACTGACTGGTTCAATAAACTAGAATACATTCACGCATGGAACACAGGGCCTTTTTTTTGCTTAACAAGTGTATTCTAAATGCATCTTATTTTCATTATACTGTTGTTGCTTTCAGGAGCTATGAAGTTGGATCTAACTCATGGCAACCCTCATAGGGTTTTTAATAGCTGACTATTCTGGGATTGTTTCAGGAGTGGGTTGCCATGTCCTTCTCCCATTTTTGTGGTGCTGGGGATTGAAAAGGGCCTCAGGGAGGGCAATGTGGCACTCTGCCAAATGAGCTAAACCCTAGCCCTTCAGTATATTAAATAGGAATAATTAGAATGGTTATTTGCCAACTGAAAACCTCCAACACAATAAATAACCCTAAAACACAGTAAATAATGCACATATGTCATAAAATATCATGTAAAGATGTACAATGCCAAAAATTCACTTTCTAATAACCAAATAAATTGTATGGTTAAATATTATTAAAAGTCATCTTATATGATGACTTATGGATGAACATGGCTTCTCTTATTTTTGCAAAGAAATGGAAGCATATGTCCTGTTGAAGGTTTGTGCATGTTTTTTAATTTTTAATTTTTATTTTTGTATTAGAAATTTTTAGTGTACATCATAATGTGATTCATTTTGACATGCTTTTCATTGTGACAATTTTCATATATGCAATTTGATAAAAATTATTCATATAGGTTACCCCTTACCCTCTCCTATGCTTCCCTCCTCCCCCTTCCCATCTAAGTTTCCAATCCAAGTCTTCTCTATCTTTTACTTAGTAGTAATTTTCTATATGTCCTTGGGTTCCAGTTCTGTTTAAGATAGAAACTTTTCCTGTAGTGGTCTTTGTTTTTATCTTGTTAGAACAATTACATGCGATTTCTAGTCCATTTATATTGACATCATTCTTATCTTCCCTCCCCCCCTTTTATTGTGATCCGACCTTTGAGTAGGATTTTTCCTTCTTGTAATTTTGAATCAGCTCCCTCATATGAGTGAGAACATGTGTTGTTTCTCTTTCTGAGCTTGTGTTCATTCACTTAAAATAATTTTCTCTAATTCCATCCATTTTGCTGCGAATGACCTTATTTCATTTTTCTTGATTGCTGAATAGTATTCCATTGTGTATATGTACCATAGTTTTTTTTATCCATTCTTCTGTTGAAGGGCACTTTGGTTGATTCCATATCTTTGCTATTGTGAAAAGCGCTGCATTGAACATGGAGATGCAGGTGTCTCTGTGGTATGATGACCCATCTCCCTTTGGGTAAATTCCCAATAGTGTTATAGCTGGGTCATATGGTAGATCTATTTTTAGTTTTTTGAGGTACCTCCAAATTAATTTCCACAGTGGTTGCACCAATTTACAGCTCCACCAACAATGTAAGAGTGTTCCCTTTCCCCCACAACCTCGTGAGCATTTGTTGTTGTTTGTTTTATTGATCTTGGCCATTCTTACTGGTTGTAAGGTGAAATCTCAGAGTTGTTTTGATTTGCATTTCCCTAATGGCTAGGGATGTTGAGCTATTTGTGCATGTTTTTAACATTCTAAAAATTGTATTTCAAAGCCTGGTGCAGTGGTACATGCCTATAATTCCAGTGACTTGGGAGGCAGAAGCAGGAGGATTGCAAGTTTGAGGCTAGAGGCAGCTTGTATAAGTTAGTGAGACCCCATCTCAAGATAAAAAAAAAAAAGGATAGCTCAGTACACTTGCAAAGTATACACAGGGCCCTGGATTCAACTCCTCAGTAACACACACACACACACACACACACACACTCACAAACACAATTATGTTTGGTAAAAGATTCAAGAATCACAGGTCAGGGTGAAGGGTCTTTACTGAAGCAACAGTAGGGACACAAAATATAAACCAGAGCAAGTTTCTTTTCCTTTCTTTTGCCTTCCAATCTCCTTAGTGTCTCCTGTTGGTAAATCCTAAAGAAAACTGGTGGCAATGCAGAAACCTGATGTACAGAGTCCTAGCCCCAGCATTACAAAGCAGAAAGGAGGCTTTGGGGATGGGGGACAATAGCCTAGTAACTGACATTATTGGGAAAGATGGAGCTATGTGTTTACATGTGACTGGAAGAATTTACAAAGAGATTTTAGGAAGCAAATGACACAGTAGTACAAGGTTGCTTGAATACCAGTGAGGCTTGATGTATTAGACAAAATGATTTCAAATGAAATAATATAGATGGATGGCTTTAGAATTATAAAGTGCCATGCAACACAAGATTAGCATTGTTATTGCTGGTTCTATAAGTTCACTCTTCACTATAATGGGGATGTTTGTTAAAGAAAAACTATAAAGCCCAAGATAGTCATGAGATAAGTTATGGAAAGATGTTTACCAGTTTTAGAAATATAGAAATAATAATTTGCTATTATTTTTCTTTTTGGGAGAATGACCTGGTAATCCACTCCCCCAAAACAATCAGCCATTGAAAACCCTATGAATAGCAGAGAAGCACTTACAATAGTGTTTGTCTGTTGTACCTAGGGTCGCTATGAGTTGGACATCGACTTGCCAGTACCTAACAACAAATAACAATTATTTTCTTTAGTTGAGCCAATTTTATTTTAGTTTGGAAGCCAGATGAGCTGTAGGTTTTCAAAATCACATACATTTTCATTAGTTTTTCTATAATAACTTACAGAGTTTTGTGGATTCTTGTAAAAATTTGAATTAAATTTTCTATTATGATATGTCTATATATTATGTATTGACTACATAATGACACTGAATTACTGTACTATATAATTACATGATTGATCATATTAATGTGTCTCTGTAGTATAGTAAATTTTGCATTCATTCTTTCATCAAAGATAACCATGAGTAATGGAATTATAGTTTAATTTTAAGCTTATTATTCATGATAATCAATTTAGAGATAAGAATGGAATTATGTTGATAAGTTTATAAGCTAATGGCTGGAGTCCAATCAGATTGCTGCATGCTCTTAAATTATTGTATAGTGATGTTATATATAGTGCACATGTTGATTTGAAACAAAGGTTTTGGGATTCGTGTTATGTTAAAAGAATTCAATCATTTTTCATTTTAAATTCCTCATACAGATACAGAAAAGGTATGTGAAAATCATTTCATGAATTTAATTAACAAAATATTAGATTGTACATATACTGGTAAATAGAGGAGGGTAAATCTGCAATAAGAACAAAATAATTCTGATGCTTTATGAAAGAAATATAGCCTAACTAAATTTAGAAAAAAGTTAATGATAACTGGTAAGTCAGAATACTAAAATAGGATTTTTGGAAACAATCACAGTATTAATTTGGTGATCCAAACAAGTGGAAACATGTATTTGGGAAAATGAAATATTTTAACTGGGTCAGTTAACGTAGTTTTCCAAGAGAATCAGAAATCTGTCTTGAATAAAATCCTGTAAGTTATCAAAAGAATTTAAAAAGAAAAAGAGCGAAATAATCCAAGAAAAAAAGGGTCTTGGTGCAGGAAAATAGCCTCTAAATCAGATTTAAGAGTGATTCACAAAGAAAATGATTCCTAACTGGAAATTGAGATTGATTAAAAATTATAATCATTTAAACAGAAAATGTGCCAGGTGTCTATGTGATTGCTTTTCTACACCTCCATTATTGCTATAACTAATAATTTCTTCAAATTAGTAAATATTTATGGAGTATCTACTTATTGTACAAAATTGTGCTAAGCGCCTCAGCAAAGATAAATGTTAGCAAGATATTGTCAAGGAGCTTGTAATCTGGTAAGGTGAATATATTTTGAAAGTGAACCACAAAGGGTCAAGTGCTGTAAAAATACTATGAACACAATACTTTGAGAAATCAATAGAAAGAAAGAGCATGTCCAATTAGAACAATCAGGAAAAAGTTCATGAAGGAGAGAACATGGGAGAATGTGGCTGGATTGTGTAATTGTTAGGTGCCATGGAGTTGAGTCTGACTCTATGTACAACAGACAGAAACCCTATGTACCCTATGTACTCACAGACCCTATGTACAACAGACAGAAACACTCTCCGACACCGTGCCATGCCTGGCACTATGTCAGTACTTCTCTGCTATTCATAGGGTTTTTGATGGTGGATTGTTAGGTGATTGTTTTGGGAGTGGGCTTCCAGGTTCTTCTCCTGTTTTTGCAGTGCTGGGGATCAAACACAGGGATTCAGAGAGTGCAGAGCGGTACTCTAACAACTGAGCTAAACCCTAGCCCAGTTCATGTAATAGACAGAAATAAAAGTAATACAAGTGATATTTATTTCGTACTAGACACCATCTTAAGCATCGTGTGTGCGTGTGTGTGTGTGTGTGTGTGTAGTCATGTAATCCTCAAAACCACAGAAAGTAGTACTCTAATCATCCTTCCACAAGGTAGAAAGTTTTAATTTGCTCCAGCTCTTATATAAGTGGTGAATCCAGAATTTGAACTCAGATCTGCTTAACTCCAGTCTAAACCTCAGTCGTTCTTTTATATTGCTATGTAAAGAGGAGTTGTTGGTCAAGGTAAGAGTTGAAAACTCTATAGATGTATTTTGTATTTTATAACAGTTATGCTTAACATGGCATTTATATTTTAGTAAACTGATGCTTGAAAAGCTAGCATTGATTGGTAGGAATATTATAAAAATGTATATTGTCACATTCAGCTTAAAAAACAAACACAAAATTGCACATATGCTTTGTTTATAGAAGTGTCAGTATTAAGTAGAAGCTCAGTAAATGCTTGTTGAATGAATAAATACATAATGAAGAAAATACATAGCTCAGTTGGTAGAACATTGCTCTGCACTCTCTGAGGACCTGAGTTTGATCCCCAGCACCACAAAAATGGGAGAAGAACATGGCAATCTACTCCCAAGCAACTGCAAAACTATCAGCCATTGAAATCCCTGTGAGGGTTGCTATGAATTTCACCTGACTTAACACAACTTAACAACAACAACAGGCAGAAATTGGGACATAAATGTGTAAAAAGGATTAGTTGTATAGGATTGTGGGACTTTGAGGCCATTTTACCCCCCAAGTCATCTTTAAGGTGGTGTATTGCCAGAACTTCCAGGTTTGAGTAGAAACCAGATGTTTATATCGTTTTCATTGGCAAAGAACTAGTGACTTCAATTTAAAAGGATAGATGAACCAATCTGATATCAACAATCAATAGATAGTTGTTCTTGTTGAATATTTGCTAACATACTCAAATTTCTTGAAGGTTTAATTTTTATTTTTCACCTTTTAACTTTTTTGATAATTAGGAATATTAATCAGATAAAATGGTGCATATATATCATAACTTAGGCATGTACAATTGAGACCATATGAGGCAATAATAATTTGCATGCTGACTTCTTTCTTTAATTTGCCCAAATAAAATCTTATTAATCATTTGCTAGTTTGAAGTAATGGCACACTCTTCAAATAATAATAAATGATAAAAATAGAAGTGAATGAAAATGGTAAAAGTATTCAGGTCGCTGATGTAATAGAAATTTAAAATAGAATTAGGCAATTATAGGATATTGGCTTTAACTAGATTAAGATATATTTTATTGACTTGGCTGGAAGGAGCTATTTAAATGCCATATAAAATTGCTTTATAGTTATTTAATTAGGAAATAGCATTTATGTACATAGATGTACACATATCAGGAGAAGGACTTGGCAATAAACTCCCAAAACAATCCCAAAACAATCAGCCATTGAAAACCCTATGAGGGTTGCTATGAGCCAGACTAGACTTGATGGCACCTAACAACAACATGTATGTGTATATGTACATATTTAAGAACGAAGTTGATTAATGAAAATCTGGGGCACTATTTTTTTTCAGTAAAAAGGGGGCTTTGGGTTGCAACATAAACCACATTTGATTGTGTTAGATAGACCTATGCTATAATTTGAATATTAAATGTCACCCAAAAGTTCATAAGTTAAAGGCTTTGTTCCTAGAGTGGCACTATTTGGAAGTAGTGGAAACTTTTAAGAGGTGGGACCTCATGTGAGGTCTTGAGATCATCAAGGCCGTGCCTTTGAAGAGGATTGTGGGACCCTGGCCCCTTCTTACTCTTTTTCTTTCCCCTTCTTCCTTCCTTCCTTCCTTCCTTCCTTCCTTCCTTCCTTCCTTCCTTCCTTCCTTTCTTCCTTCCTTCCTCCCCATGAGATGAGCAGTTTTTCTCCCCAAGATACTCCTGCCGTAATGTACTGTCTTGTCACAGGCCCAGAACAATGGAGACAGTTGATCAAAGGCTGAAACCTCCAAACCAATGAGCCCAAAGTAAACCTTTTCTCTTTATAAGTTAATTAGTTCATATATTAGTCATACTGAAGGAAAGCTAACTAACAAAATCTATTTACCGATTCCCCTGAAGCTGATAGTTTTGAATGGAACCAAAAGAAAGAGAAGGCTCTGCAGCTGGTCAGAACTGAAGTACAAGATACTCTTCTACTTGGGCTTTATAACGGGGCAGAGCCAATGACCCAAAATGTCTATGGCAAACAGAATATTGTATACAGGTCCTAACAACCTTTAATAGAAGACTTTTAGGGTTTGGGAACAAAATTATTTTCCTCTTTGAGAAATAGCTTCTGCTCTCAACTTGTTAGTAGTCTCTGGTAGACATTGAACATCTCACTAAGATGCAGCAAGTGAACATTGGACCTGAGCTGACAATGTGAAAAGCTTCAGAAAGTTTGGTTTGGTCATAGTACCCCATCATCGAGTGGTGGTAGTATACAAAACATTGTGCTCAAGGAATCGCTGAAGACACATATGCTGTTTGTTACCCAGTGAGTCTGATTATCTTGACATCTACTTCTGCCATTCTAATCTTTTACCTTAATCTATGTCTGGTCTCATGAGGAGTTCCCTTTTATAGATTCAATGAGAAGGCAAACACTCAAGTGTTTGGTTTATAGGTGACTTTGTACTGCAGGCTAGGACTCAGTAGAACTGCTTTGCTGCAGCATTCCAATTCCCCTCAGAGGTTTCCCAGAAACATATTGGGGATGCAAAATCTTTCCAGTAGGAGAAAATAGCAAGCAGTGCATATAATTATTTACTCTGCTGAAGGAGAAAGGGCAAGGGATATGGAGCTGTAGGAATTAATGTGTAGTAGCTAACAGCTTGGCTAAATGCTCAGGAGGAATGTCAGAGAATTGATAAAATGTAGATCTGGGAAAGGATTTTTGAATAGGCCTCTTAGAATGATGAGGCATGTGAAGATCCTCTGCTATGGAGGACAGTCTCAATAATTAGGCGGACAGGATGACTCACTGTTAGTTACTCTCTTTTCCAAACAACTTCTGAGTTGGTTCTTGGGCTCAAGAGCAAAATAGTAGCAATAGAAGTTCTAAAATTTCAGTAACATAAACTTTCCCTCACTAAGAGTGATTGATTACTGCTAATTTGAGGTCTTCAATCTGGTCATGCTATTAAAATCATACTTTGATAGACAATTTGGAGAAGGACCCACTCCTGCTAAAAAGTCAGCCGTTGAAAACCTTGTGAATAACAGAGAAGGGCCAACAATATTGTTTCACCTGTTGTATATAGGGTTGCTATGAGTCGGACATTGATTCTATGGCAACTGACAACAACAACAACATGATAGACAAAGCTATTGATGCAACTCTGGAGAGACAGTGAAGCCTGTAGGGGGGCCTCTTTTTCCTGGGGGATAGCCACCTATTCATCTGAAGTTGCTAATTTCTGACCACTTTCATTGTGAAAGGGGCATTTACGAGAATACACTCTTACTTTTTATGTGGTTTTGCCTCCCTTGTCTACACTTCTGTAAGCACTACCATCCCTAGGTTTTCTATCTTATTCATCATCAAGTAACCGACACAACATCCTTTATGATCAAGGAACTTATTTTACGGCAATGACGTGTAGCAATGGGCTCATATCTATACCATTCACTTTTTTCCCCTATACTTCCTTACTTTTGGTCTGTTGAATGGTGCCCAAAATAAGTGGAGTGAAGGTTTTTAGTGATCCTTAAACTGTTGGATGTGCAGCTTTGTCATCCAAAAGAGTAATGATGTAGGCATACAGTCCTTAATTTGATCTGTATTATTTAGTAGCAGCTGTTTCCATTTCCATTCTTATTTTTCCTCTTTATAGTTGTGCTCTTAAAATGAGACAAAAATCCAGGATCAACCAAGTCAGTGTTTACTATTATTTTAAGGATTGTTTTAGTGTGGTATTCAAACACAAGAATATTTTATAAACTAGTATCAAGTGGTTTTCACTGACATTTACGAATGAGGTTAGTACTTTAATTAAATAAGGATATTGAGAACTGGACTTAAAATCACATTTGAATTCTGACTTTGTTTAATATAATCTTTCTGGCCAAATAACTTTATGTGTTTTTAAGGATTCTAAATCAACACTAGATATTAAAGTCGGAAATGTTTTCAAATGCCTCGTCAAAAGTCTTTAAGTTTATTTAGGGAAATAGTGATGTAATTTTAGGACTGTGGTAAATTTTGTATTGCTTTGATTACATTTTTAAAAGGCTGTTAGTGTCAGAATATAACTAACTTAAAACTTAAGCTAAAGTATATTTTGAATAAGACAGAGAACCTATTTTATAATAGTTGGACAATTTTTTTATGAGATGTCTTTTGGAAAAAACCCATTGGAAGAAAATGTCAGCAAGATAAAGGCATACTATTAATATAAACAGTTAAATGTTCTGATCTAAATATGGTACACTTAGGATAAAATTAGACCAAAAATTAAACAAAATACAGCAAGTAACTTAAAAAATATGTAACCCAGAGGTTAATATAAGCTATTATGAAGTAAAGATATGAAGTACACAAAATGCACAGAGCTAAAGGTGATTGTTACAGTCATTGAAAAAAATTTACTTCGCTTCTCTTAAGAGAGAAAACTGCAGTTCGGTATAATCTTTTCCATAATAGGAAATAAAGATTTAAGGGCAAAAGTGTGGAGGCTGTGATGCTGAAAACTTACACCTGTATCTTTCAGCATCTGCATTAACAATACATCGCTCAGCAACAAAGAAAGCCTGAGCTTCGTCATCGATTAAACCAAGACAGTTTTCCTTACATGAAAAGCATTGTAATGAGTGCTAAAATAACCTCAGACTCTCCCAGATCCTCGAGCCAGGAGAATTTGATTCAAATAGTAGCTCTGCCAATGACTGTGTGACTTTGAGTAAACAGTTCTTGTACTTGAGCTTTAGTTTACTTGTATATGAAATGGGTATGATAAATTGTGCCATATCTGGCACCATGAATTACGATGAGAATCAGATGAAAATCCACATTTGTGAAATGAATCAATTAATGAAGTTACATATAGGAAGGAATTTTGTGTGTTCTTAGGTTCTAAATGAAAATGAATTTTTAATTCTTTTGTTACAAGCTTACCATCTAGTCTAAGTTTTAAAAAAAAATTCAAGAAGATTGCCTAGCTAAAATAGTTTGCTATATTTGGATGTGGATTGTTTCATATATAAATTACTGCAATAGCAGTGAGTTAGGCCAGCTGTCACTTGGGTGCCATTGGATGAGAGTACTGCAGTGCTTTCCTAGAAACTCTGCTTCACTGACCAACCTGCAAGGTAGGCTTGGCATTGCTATGGGTTAAAAAGTGCTGCTTTCAAATGGTATTTTTGAAAAAGATAAGTATAGCTCGTTGAGAACCCATAAAGAAATAACTTTGGCACAGAAATTTTCAGATTAAACATTATTGGGAGGAGATAGGAACTTTCAGATATGGGGCCTAGTTAGAGGAGGTGGGGTGCCTGTGCGTGGGGTCTATAGGTTGTCTAGGGCCCTCTCTGTTTTTCCTTTTCTCTCTCTCTCCCTGCTTCCCAGCTGCCATGAGGTAAGCAGCCTCCTCTGCCACATCCTCCTCTCATCACCATGATATTCTGCATCGTCTTGGGCCCAAAGCAATGAAGCCAGCCGACCATAGGCTAAAATCTTTGAAAGATGAACCAAAAGCAATCTTCTCTCCCTTAAGTTGATTTTCTCAGGCATCTTTGTCACGATGAAAGGCTGACTAATACACTTCTTTAGTCAGTTGTCAGGAGGAAATGCAGACGTTTATTTCCAACATCAAGAGATGTTGGAAGTCAGGATTTTCATATGAAATCTCTTGCATTTGGAATGTTGGCAACTCATTACTTTAAAAAACAAAAGAAAAGAAAACTCAATCCTGTGCAGGCCAAACAAAACACAAGCATGCACTGGCTTTCACCTACTAGTCTCCATTTTCCCAGTCTGTTTTAGTGTAGTAGTCAGAGCCAATATACATTTAAATTCTAACATGGTCCCATATGAGCAAGTGGCTACAAAAAGAAACATGGGTTTTTTGTTGTTGTTGTTGTTTTTCGGTATTGGGGGTTGAGCCCAGGGCCTCGTGCTTGCATGCTTTGTAAGTGCTGTACCGCTGAGCTGCATCCCTAGTCCATTTTTTAAAAAGTTTTTTCGACAGGGTCTTGCTAAAGGGATTTCAATTATGCAGACTGCCTCTGGTTTTGAATTTGCGTTCCTCCTGTTTCTGCCTCTCTAGTCACTGGGATTACAGGTGTGCACCATCACGCCCAGCTGAAAAAAAACAAAACAAACAAACAAAAAACAACAAACAAAAAAACCCAAATAGTTCTAAAAGGTGGAAAAGAAGAAATGGAGACCCAGTGACAAATTTCCCTAATTCATAACTTTTTCAGGCAGATCCCTGTACAATCAAAGTCAAAGCAGAAAACTATATGTTCTAAGGACTAGAAAAAGATTTGAAGTGCTGACATTTACTTCCATCAGCAGTGGTGATAGTCGCCTATAGGAATCTAGAGAGTGCATTGTGTCAAGCAGGATGCTTTTTGCTGTAATGATTATTGTCAAGTAATTCATTCTTAGAGTCAGATTTCTCTACAAATTCTCTTAACAAACACATAGGGATGTTCTTTCACTGACATATCTTTGCCATTTGTAATACCTATTTTTAAGGAAAAGTGGCTCAAAATCATTACCAAATCCCTGAAGGGGTGAAAAACATGAAATATATTTTTAAAAAATAGTAACATAAAATGTTTTAGTTTTTCTTCAAGTGAAATAAGAATTTGTATTTGGGTCTTATTGTTGGGAATTAGTTAAGACAAATCTGATGAGATATTAGTGTATAGAAATTGGTGAATGCCCTAACTCCAGTAAGAATGGCCAAGATCAACCAAACAAATAATAACAAATGCTGACAAGGAAGTGGGGAAAAGGAAACCTCTTACACTGTTGGTGGGACCATAAATTGGTTCAACCACTTTGGAAATCAATTTGGAGATACCTCAGAAAGCTAAATATAGAACTGCTATATGACCCAGCTATAGCATTCCGGGGAACATACCCAAAGGGAAACAAGTCCTCATATCACAGAGACACCTCCATCTCCATATTTAATGTAGCACTCTTCACAATAGCAAGGATATGGAACCAATCAAGATGCCCATCAACAGAAGAATGGATGAAAAATTATGGTACACATGGAATATCACTCAGCAATAAATAAGAATGAAATAATGTTGTTTGCAGCAAAATGGATCATCTTAAGTGACTGAACAAAGGCTCAAAAAGAGAGATATCATATGTTCTCACTCATATGTGGGAACTGAATCTTACTTAAAGAAAGAAAAAACCTATACATAAGTGGACATATAAAAATGCAGAATTAAATTTAGCAAAGAAGGGAAAATACAGAGTTGAAAGAGAAGGGAGGGGGCTAGCAAAGGGAAGTGAAGATTGTGGAAGGTGGGATGGAGAGGAGAAACAATGTAAAGGGATAAAGGGGGAGAGGATAATCTCAATGTAAAAGATGCAACTTCATGAGTACATGGGAAAAATAGGGTAATACACCTCAAATATGCATATGAGTCTTATAACATATTAGTCAAAAAGTTCCATAAACTTTCTAAGTTGGTGAAAGTGTAACCAAAAGTGCTGTATTTCTCTGTACCCCACCAACATTTACCAATAAAGGAGGAAAAAAAGAAATTGGGCTGGGATTTAGCTTAGTTGGTAGAGCACTGCACTTCAGTCTCTGAGGTCCTGAGTTCAATTCCCAGCACCGCAAAAATGGGAGAAGGGCATGGCAATCTACTCCTGAGGCAATCCTGAAACAGTCAGCCATTGAAAACCCTATGAGGGTCGTTATCTCGACAGTACCTAACAACAACACAACAAAAAGAAATTGGTGAGTGCATTTCTAGTGGAATTAAAATGATCTGCTGCATAGCATGAATAAATTGCACTAAGATTTGGCTTAACATATACTTAATGGTGTAGTAGTTTGCCTACCCTAATATACTAATGGTATACTAGTTTGCTAATCTAAATACAGAGGGGGAATTCAAAGTGTCATTCTTTTAATGTAAGAGTATTCTGCACAAATCATGTTTTCAGAGGGAAAAACTGAAAAACGAGAAGAAAAAAAGCTGGGTAACTCAATGGTGGAGTACTTGACTAGCATGTCTAGGGCCTTGGGTTTAAATCCCAGCACTGAAGGAAAAAAATGGAAAAAAATGTGTCCCACACCAAGCCCTGGTTTTTCTAAGAATGATTGGAAAATCTAGACTTCATATGTCTAAATGGAGGAACAGCTTAGGGCAGACCCTTAAAAATCCTATGAGAGCATGTCTGTGGCATGTGATAAGCTAGCTCTGCCTTAATTTGGGGTTGCTCTCCGCAATCCTCATTGTTTCATTCTGCCCATGGCCCCATGTTTTTTCTTTCTTCTGGTACCGGTATGTGTGAGGAGGTTGAACTCAGGGACTTGGTCATGTTTTGCAAGCACTCTGCCCCTGAGGTGCATCCCTAGCCCATGTTTTATCCTTTTATTTTGAGTCAGGGTCTCTCTAAACTACACAGGTTGCTCCTGCCTAGCCTGGTGGCCCAATTTAATGTGTGCTTAGTTGGTTAACAGTGTTAATAATATTGCAAGATAAAATTAGCTGAGCTTCAGAACATAAATAATATAGAATTAGATTGTTTATAAATTAATACTATCCTTTTTATATTACAGATACTTGAGAAAAGTAATTCTATTGTGTTTAGAAGTAATAAAATATAATTTCATTTAAAAAGGTGCTTTGAATGTTGTAAAATTTAGATTTCACTCAGACTATAATAGTAGAGAAATTTAACGTATAGGATTGGCTCTTTTTCTGACTGGAAATGTGCCTTAGGACAAGTCACTTCCACATGCTGGGTTTTAGATCTCTTCTTGGTAAAATAAGGAGATTAGAGTGCCTATTCTTCCTGTCTCACAGGTTTCTAATATAGCAAGTTTAAAAAAAGAGAGAAAGAAACCACACCTGGTTTAGGTGAACCTGGAGGTAGAATTCTATACAGGCTGCAGGTTTTGGCAACTTCAGAGACTTATGATAATTTAAGAGTAAGTCATGTGGATGAGAGAGGACTTGGGGATCACCAGTGTGTAGGTTGTGACAGAGCGTGGTGGTTAAGAGTTAATGAATGGAAACAGAGGTGGCAGCTTGGAGGAGAGAGGAAAGAGCAGAACTCTGGAGTGGGGGATCAGGGATAGGAACATCAATATTTAGCTCATGTTTCTAACAGGCAGAGTGAAAGATACTTTTAGTTCTTTTGCTGAATTATTCTAATGAAGCATGTCAATCTCTACCCAAGGAAGAGGATTTTAGGAGTTTAGTAAAACTAGATGAAGGCAGGGAAAACTTAAGGATATTTATACTCTTTTTGGGGGCTCCCAGGGTGAGAGAAATCCTCCCAATTCCAGGGGTTGGGGAGACAGTCAAAATTCCTCTGTATGGAATGCCCAATAGGAGACTCCCGGAGACTAGGGGAGAGGGATTTCAGTTATATTCTAAAGAAGAGAAGGTTTAGTAGTCAATTGCAGAAGTAATTCTAATTGTGCAAATGTAGGTATGTCTTTCTAATGCTTCTTCCTTAATACTGAAGGAGAAGTTGTTGTTATTAAGTGCTGTCAAGTTGAGTCCAACTAGAGATATGATGAAAATGTACAGCTCTGACGCACACCTTTCTCAACTTTAAACCATGCAGTGTTTCCTTGTTTTGTTTGAACAACTGTCTCCTGGTTCATGTACAGATTCCTCATGAGTAGAATTAGGTGGTCTGGTATCCCCCTTTTCTGAAGGGTTATCCATAATTGTTATGATCCACACAGTCAAATGCCTTTGCATAGTCAATAGAACATAGATAGACATCTTTTTGATATTCTATACTTTCAGCTAATATCCACCTGACATCAGCAATGATGTCCCTGGTTCCCTGCCCTCTTCTCAATCTGGTTTGATTTTCTGGCAGTTCCCTATTTATATATTGCTGCAGTCACTTTTGAGTGATCTTTAGTAAAATTTTGCTTGTGTATGACATTAATGATATTGTTTGATAGTTTCCACATTCAGTTGGATCCCCTTTCTTGGGACAGGCACAAATATGGATCGCTTCCAGTCAGTTGGCCAGGTAGCTGTTTTCCAAATCTGTTGGCATAAACATGTTAGCCCCTCCAGCGTTACATCTGTTTATTGAAACATCTCTATTGATATTCCATCAGTTCCTGGAGCCTTGTGTTTCACCAATTCTTTCAAGGCAGCTTCCACTTCATCCTTCAATACCAATTGGTTCCTCTTCATATGCAACCTTTTGACATGGTTGGTCATCTACCAATTCTTTTTTGTATAATGACTCTGTGTATTCCTTCCATCTTTTTTTTTTTTGTACTGGGGGTTGAACACATGGCCTCACGCTTGCATGCTTTGCAAGTGCTGGACCACTGAGTTGCACCCCCAGCCCACTTTTTTACTTTTTGAAACAGGGTCTCACTAAGTTACTCACACTGCCTCTGGTCTTGAACTTGTGATCCTCCTGCCTCCGCCTCCCGAGCCGCTAGGATTACAGGAGTGTGCCACTGCGCCCAGCTCTCTTCCATCTTCTTTTGATATTTCCTGCATTGTATGGCTGATCCCTGTAGAATCTTTTACTATTGCCACTCGAGGCTTGAATTTTTTCTTCAATTCCTTAAGTTTGAGAAACACAGAGTATGTTCTTCCCCTTTGGTTTTCTGTCTCCAGCTTTTTGCACATGTCATTATAATATTTGTTTTTGCCTTCTCGAGCTGCCTTTTGAACTCTTCTGTTTAGCTCCTTAACTTCATCATGTCTTCCTTTTACTTTAGTTGCTTGATGTTCAAGGGCATGTTCCAGCATCTCTTTTGACATGTAATTTGGTCTTTTTTTCCCCCTGTCTTTTTAATAATGTTTTTGCTTTCTTCATGAATATCTCTAATGTCATGCCATAACTCGTCTGGTCTCCTACCATTTGTGTCTAATGCATTAAACATGGTTTTGAAGGAGAAGTAAACCCTACAATATAACTGTCAGTCTGGTAATCCCACACGTTGTGTCTGGAGTTAGAATACATCCAATAGTTAGGTTATAGATAAGCTTTTCAACCTACATAGATCCCCTGGGTCATGAGTATCTGGGCTTAGCTTTTGTTTTGCTGGGTTCTCTCTCCTTAGCAGACTTAGCAGACTCCTTAGCAGACTTCTCAAGACTCCTCATGGTAAACTTTGATGCTCCACAGAGAAATTTGATTTCTTTCGATCTTTTCCCTCTTCATCCTTGTCTTCATTATAGAGCTCAGGCTCTCTCTAAATCTTTTTGTTTCCTCACCTACACCTCCTGGATCCTATGGCTTTTGTTCAGCTGCAAGTTTGGTTCAGGCCAATGGATTTTCTTTGCATGTACAGCTATAAGGGACAGAATAAGGCAGGTGATCAAAGCTTCTAAAGTGCCTAAGACTGAAATCTTCCTCAGATGGGGGATTTCAGTTTTAAAACTGGGAAAGTACCAGGAAGATCCAGACCAGTTGGTCACCCTATGCTATGGGTAGTACCTAAATTGTACCCTGAAGATAATGTTGTTTGATCCGCAGCTAGTGGTGCTGTCCTGGGATGTCATGGAACCTTGGGAGTTAGGCTTTTGATGGAAGTAGCTCCCTAGGAGCAGGCTTTTGGAGGTGGACCCCCCTACCAAACACACCAGGGCTCAGCCCTCTCTCTCTCTCTTCATGGTTTGCCATACCATGAGGTTGTCTAACACAGGCCCTGCTGCCATCATGCCTGCCGTGCCATTATTATGGACTAATCCACTAACTGTGAGCTTCCAATAAATCTCTTTTCTCATAAGCTTGTTTCAGTTGGGTTTTCTGCTACAGCGACAGCAGCTGACTAATACACCCTAGAAAGGAGGAAAAAGGAAATGCAGGATTCTAAACTCAACATGGAATATTTACACAAAAACCAACCCTTTTACACTGAAAGATTAACCTTCTCTTAGCCTATTTCCTATGACCTTAAAAGAAACTCTGTCTCTTTGTTTGTCTTGAGAACTCTGTGTCTTAAAACCCTGTAATAAATCCTTTTTCTGCTTAAAGTAGCCTGAGCAGATTTTCCTCCCTGCAACTGAACTCTACCTGACTCAGTACCACATGTTATATTTATGCAGAGGAGACTTTAATGAGCTAAAAATCATTTAAAGAGAAGTTGCATCTGGGAGTTCTGTGGATTTATTTTTTATTCTGATCAATTATTTTCCTCCTTTTCTTTCGGTTGTGATACCTCAAGTTTCCTTTGAATAATTAACCCTGCCCCAGTCTTAGTCTGAATAACAAAGAATTTTTTCTTCCTGGCCAAAGTGATGTTTCAAACATTGGCACATGACTGAATGGGGCTAATGAAGATTATCATTTGGGAATTTTACTTGAGCTACTGAGAAACAAATTTGTTTTTGTTACACATGACTACTCTAGGGGCAATTTAAGCTTAGACTTTCCAGTGGACACAAAGCTTATTTGAGAATGAAACCAGCAGAAAAGAAATCAGAGTTGCAAAGGAGAGAAAGAAGCTACAGCCTAACCACTTTTCTATTTTACTTAAATGACCTTGAGTTCTGTCACTAGACAATTAAAAAGCATTTCATAATTCCACATGATAAAATGAGTTTTAAGCCACACGTGGTGGTACATGCCTGTAATTCCAGAACTCAGGAGGCTAAGATAGGATTGTGAGTTTGTGACCAGCCTAGGCTACATAGACAGATCCTATCTATCTAAATAAATAAATAAATAAATTTATTAATATGTAAAATTGGGGTATGATTGCCATAAAATGATTCACTTGTTTATATACACTGTTTTATTTAATATATAATTCAATTTTAAAATATTTGATTGATATAAACACTTTCAGGAACACACGTAGTACTTAAAGTAAGAAAAATTTGGTATAGCTCTTTCTCCTAGGTTGGCCATATCACTTATAGCATGATGCCTGGAGCAAGTTACCTAACCTCTCTGTCTTTCATTTGCTTCATGTAATAAGTGTAGGTAATAGTAGTAATTACCTCCTATAGTTAGTGTGCATAGAGGTTTGAAGCAGCTAGGACAGCAGTTTGGCACTTTAATGAGAGTTAGCTATTACCCATAAGCAATGAACTTTTGTTAATTTGTTATCTTTTCTATCTCACTTAAACTTACTTTAGTGTAAATTTTTAGAAGAGCATGTAGCATCACAAATATGTAAGCAAATATATAAATCTTTGGTATGAAAAAATGTTTGAAGTAGTTACATAAATAATTAGATATAGCAGAAAGGCTGAAGAGTTATACTATATGAAAAATAAAATCTTTTATGTTCTGTCCCAGTTATGTTTAATTTTTGTTCATTTAGAAAATTATTTATCATATTTTTCCATAAATGATGTATTTATCAACCATATATTAGTAATTTATTATACAAACAGCACAGAAGTATGTTTCTGAGAGTTGATATTTTAAAAAATCTTTGTTAAAGATTGCAGCTTGATAATAATAAACCACCTTATAAACAGCGTAACACTTCACTGCTTTTGCTTCTAAAAGGAAACGAAAGATTAGAATTGGGTCATATTTCCAATGTGAAATATAGGGTATTTCAATTAAGATTTAAGTTGACTTTTTAAAGTGTTGTTCAAGTCAAATGCTACCCTGTGTCAATTGCTTCCAGCTGCTGAATGAGTTTGTAAAGTTATAGGGCATTATAACAACATTGTCTGCAACACTTCTTAATTTCACTTTTAGAAAATAGAAGATAAATCACAAAATGCATCAAAGTATATCAAAATAATGGCAAGCAACAAAGAATAAAAAAAGAATAATCATCGCTTTTCCATTTCAGATATGTGTAGAACAAATGCTGAAATATGTTATAAACTTTTAAAGGCAAATCACCAATTACTTTGAATGTTAATCTTACACCTTTCTTTCTTTTTTAGTGGGCAGTCTTGCATATATTTAGTACAGGTATTGAATTTTTTAAAAACTGTAGGCCATTTATTGGAAAAATAATGGTGACATTGCTGCATTTCAATACCATGAAGCATTGTTTTGATTCACACTATTGTCATTTTAGTAGAATCTCACTGAGTCTCATGTACACGGAATGAGGAAAAAAATAGTAGGAACTTTCAGTGGCCAAGCATTACCCACACTGCCTTACTCTGTTAATTCTCAGGTCAAAAGGAAAACTAAATGATATTTTGAAACAAGTGTACATATACAAAAATTTCTTCCAGAGTCCAGTGGTCTCAGATTGGATTGGAAAGAAAAAAGGTTCATTGCTGGCCAAGGGCTTATTCACCATTTTTCATTTCTGTTTGTAATTCCTGTCATCTTTGTTTCTTATGCTTTGGCTAAAAAGGGCGACTCATATTTATTGGAACTGGGTTTCAATAAACATTATGCATTATGGTGAACCAAAGAGTGATTTATTGATAATTTGTCACTTATATTTATGAAAATGTAGACCCCAGAGCTCCAGAGCTGGTAAATCATATTCTACAGCCTCAACGTGTTAGAGCTTCCTCAGCCCACTCCATTTGCTGCCAGAAGCACCCCGTTCAGGCTGACTGCCCTGTACAACTCAGGTCCTGGTAATCATGCACTTGCTAATACAAAACAAGAAAAAAGAACAACTGTTGGAGATTTATTTTTGTTTCAATATGTTTTCAATTTAATTCTCAAGTTGCAGAAATAGTAAATTGATAAAAGATAATTAGATGAGAGATTACAACTTAATGAGGCCAGAGAAGGGGCAAGAACATAAAGGGAACAGTAGATTGTACGGAATTCTTTTTTTCCCCCTTTAGTTTGTTTATTATGATACAGCTGTCTAGAATTTTCACACAGTTTCCAGATGCAGGCAGCTGTTAGTCCTTTGCTATTAAAGAAACAAAGGTTCAGAGTTCATGTTGATCCACTTGTTCTAGACTAGTGATGTTTAAGATGACACTTGACTAAGCTGTGGCCTCCAGTCATACACAAGATTGTCAAGATGGACATCGTGTTCACTTGCTTCTCGCTGCTCACTTATCTCTTCTGGTAACCACTCCAACAGCAAGCTGCTCTACTCTTCCTAATATGTTTATCTCCCATGGTGATGTCAGCAGAACTCAGCAAATCTAATATTCATGCTCAAGCAGATTTGTTGGTGTTCTTTGTTTATAAGAATAGGCTCCGTATCACGCTTGCAGCTGCTTCCTCTAGATATGTAGACCAGGCTTTGTATTTTCAAATTGCTTTTAGACAGGACTTGGGCAGTGAACAAAGCATCTACCTATCTTACTTTACCCCATTTTTTCTTTCTTTTTTGTTTATTCACAAAAATCTAATTCCGATGTGTTTTTTCCCATGGATGTGACTATTACATCTTTTTCCATTTGACCTATCCTTTTGCACATAAAATATTTC
>VMDO01008184.1:64897-85880 GCA_007922755.1 Pedetes capensis | reverse complement strand
TGTATATATACCATAGTTTTTTTATCCATTCTTCTGTTGAAGGGCACTTTGGTTGATTCCATATCCTTGCTATTGTGAAAAGCGCTGCATTGAACATGGAGATGCAGGTGTCTCTGTGGTATGATGACCCATCTCCCTTTGGGTAAATTCCCAATAGTGTTATAGCTGGGTCATATGGTAGATCTATTTTTAGTTTTTTTGAGGTACCTCCATATTGATTTCCACAGTGGTTGCACCAATTTACAGCTCCACCAACAATGTAAGAGTGTTCCCTTTTCCCCGCAACCTCACCAGCATTTGTTATTGTTTTATTGATCTTGGCCATTCTTACTGGTGTAAGGTGAAATCTCAGAGTTGTTTTGATTTGCATTTCCCTAATGGCTAGGGATGTTGAGCATTTTTATGAACAAGATGCCACTTGCTTTGACTGGGAAATAAGAAATGAGGTAATATATTTGCTAGAACATTCCAGGCTAGGAGTATGGATGAGGGTGGTGATTAAGTGAAGAGTATGCTTGCCTAGGAACTCCTACAGACACCATGTGACATTGTGATGCTGCAGTTGTGGCCATGCTGTGGTACCATGTTTGGTGGTATTTTGTGTCTTTTAATCCATCTGCATGTATAAACAAGTGTTCTAATATTTTAAATATAACTTGAAACCTTCATAAAAAATTAAAGAAACATGATGGGGTCAAGTTTGTCCTCCCATAATCCAGTCCTGGAACTGTCAATTGGCTCTATTTCTTCTGAAGTTAGTTAGTAATGTGGACTGGTTTATTGCTGGATGTTCAACAATAACTGTCAGAAATTGAAACGCACATTCCCTTTGATCCAGAAATTCCACTATAAGAATTTACTTTCTATATATATTCACAATGTATACAGACAAGTGTGAGTTCATTCACAGCATGATTTGAAATAACAAAAGACTGGACATAGACTAAATATCCATCTATGAGACTCTCTGGTGTCATGAAGCCATAAGGAGAGTATTGGCCCAAACCATCAGACACAAGTTTGTGAGAACATTTTCTGGTGAGGATTTGGCATTGTACACATGACCAACACAGGCTAGTTGGGGGTCAGAGGAGAGAGAGAGATCTGGCTGTTGGGGAGCAAAGCGTGGGAAGCAATGTATCCTTGGGGGAAAAGGGAATGAGAGAAATGTGTCCAGGGGGTGGAGGCTGGAGAACAGGGTCACTGCCCACTGGGCAGTGAGGACCAGCTTTAGAGTGCTGGACTGGGAAGAGAGATGGCTATTACAGGGGTGTAGTGAGATCCAAAACAGAAACAGGAAGTAACAGACAGAACTTGGTCCCCGCACACCGCATGGTAACCTGAGTAGCTTGGGTGACTGCTCTTGCAGGGAAGGTGGTTTCATTGCTAAGTAATAGAAGAAGCTCCCCTCTTTTTGACAGTGCAGATGCCTATATTTAGCACACATTTTTTGGAAAACACATTCAGTCTGAGCCATTTCCTCCCTTGCCTTTTTTTTTTTTTTTTTTTTTTTTTTTTTTTTTTTTTGCGGTACTAGGGGTTGAACCCTGGGGCTGGGATTTAGCTCAGTTGGTAGAGCGCTGCGCTGCAGTCTCTGAGGTCCCAAGTTCAATTCCCAGCACCGCAAAAATGGGAGACGGACCTGGCAATCTACTCCCAAGGCAATCCCAAAACAGTCAGCCATTGAAAACCCTATGAGGCTCGCTATGAGTCGGATACCGACTCGACGGCACACAACAACAACAACAACAACAAGGGGTTGAACCCAGGCCCTGGACCACTGAGCTGCACCCCCAGCCCATTTTGTAGGTTTTATTATTTTCTGAGACAGGGTCTCGCTAAATTACACAGACTACCTCTGGTCTTGAACTTGCGATCCTCCTGCCTCTGCCTCCCCAGCCGCTGGGATTACAGGCGTGCGCCACCGCGCCCAGCTCTCCCTTGCCTTTCTGTGGCACATAAATTTCTCTAGCTCTTGGCCCCAAACTTGGAATTTAATTTGTAGCTTTTACCATGAAACGATTTGTTGTTTTTTGTAATTGCTCTGTATCCTCATCTGGCTCTATTTTCCCCTTCTGGGTTCTCCACAAATCACTCAGCTGCGTCCGGCATATCCCTCACCCCTCATTTGAGTATCAGACCCTGGCTGCTTCCCTGGGTAGCAGCGTGCTGCTACAGTTAGCCCTTTGAGTGTGGCCATTACTTCCTGAGAGGGAGGCTCTGAAAGCCAAGGCCCTGCAGGAGCAGAGCAAAGGGCCTGAACTTCCAATGCAGGGAGGGGTGTATGCCCACACACACATCTGGACATGACTAAGTTCTCTCTTTCTCTTTCTCTCTTTCTCTCTCTCTCTCTCTCTCTCTCTCTCTCTCTCTCTCTCACACACACACACACACACACGCACACACACACACACACACCAGGCCAGTCAACCACAGACATGCCACTTTGTAAGGAAACATTGCTAATTTTAGAGTCTCACATGGACCTCAGCTATATGGGTAGAAAGTTGAAGAATTGAATCTGTTATCTTCCATTCTTCTTCTTTCCTCCTTTACCTCCTTGTCTTTTTGATCTGTTTCAGAATGCTCTGACCTGCTGCTCCCAAGATAGGCACTCTAATTGAGTGACATCTACTTCTCACTAGGACCTGCCCACAACAGACTCAACTCCAGAGGTGGTCTTCCTTCTCTAGACCATCTACAGTCCCCATGACCTGTAAGTGCAGCTCAAGTGCCATCTTTTCTTGGAGCCTTCCTGAAGGGTCCCAGCCATCATAGTAAAACTCCCTCTTTTCTAAAACACCCAAGCAGCAGCATTGTGGCTCCAAAGTGTCACTTGGATAGTACCACTCTCTTCCAAGTCACCAAAAGTCCTCCTCTAAGCCACTCAAAATGAACATCAACAGTATATTTCTATTCAAATACAGTCTCAAAACATACTCTCTAATTCTGTCTTCCAACTAGATGCCTCACCTAAACCTGGGCAGCATAGAAATTCTGGAGCCTTTGGGTGCAGAGATAAGTCTGTTCCATGTACTTGATTATATGTTGTTATGTGTTGTTCCTGAGTACTGCTTGTCTTGACATCTGGATCTTCAACAAGACCAAATTCCTCAAGGGCAGCAATTCTATCATTCCTGATCCCATCAGATCTCGGAAACTAAGCAGGGTCGAGCCTGGTTAGTAGTTGGTTAGAAGACTAGGTGCTGTTGGCTTGGGAGATGGACCCAGCAGCCCACTCCCAAAATACAATCAGCCATTGAAAACCCTATGAATAGTAGAGAAGCAAGTCAATGGTGCTTCGTCTGTTGTATATAGGGTCGCTATGAGGTGGATACGGACTTGATGGCACCTAACAACCACCACCACCACCTAGGGTCTAGCAGAGTGCTTAACACATCCAGGATAGCACTCCTTACTGAAAGCTCCAGAGATGATCATGTTTTGTAAATTCAGCAAATTAATTTTATTCATATTATTTGTGGTAATAATGGCAATAACTATAATGAATAATTGTTGTTTATTGTTGTTATTTGGTGCCATCCAGTCGAGTCTGATTCATATTGACCCTCATAGGATTTTCAATAGCTGATTATTTCGGGATTGCTTCAAGAGTGGATTGCCGTGTCCTTCTTCCATTTTTTGCAGCTTTGGGGTTCAAACCTGGGTCCTAAGAGAGTAGGGAGCAGCACTCCACCAACTGAGCTAAACCTCAGTCTGAATAATTGTTAGAGTTCTTCTTATAAATGCATTTGTTATTGATTTCTCCAGCTGTTAAACACAATTTATAAAAGGCCAATTGGACTTTAAATTGCACCATAGTTTATTTCCCAAGGTGATATTGCACTTTTTCATTACATCTTTAAAAAGCTGTACTCAGCATATTTTGCAGGCTAATGAAATAAATTGCTTAAAAACAACACTGGCATCTATAACGTGCATATTAGTGAACATGTTTTATTTCCAGTTATGCACCTCCCCAGCTTAAGTTCTTTCCCATTCTGTTCAAATAGCAATTATAGTTTATTTACAAACCAGATAATTAGTGTTTCCCATGGTCTTAAATTGACAGCTGTGGGATTGGTATTAACTTCCTGAAAAGCACAGATCTACCATTCTTTATTCACATCCCTTAGGCCAGATTTGCTTTGGAATTCTGAATTTTCTGGATCTTAGAAAGGTAATGTATTGCCTAAGTTGTACATC
Source organism: Pedetes capensis (assembly GCA_007922755.1). NCBI lineage: Eukaryota > Metazoa > Chordata > Mammalia > Rodentia > Pedetidae > Pedetes > Pedetes capensis. The sequence goes on along the minus strand of VMDO01008184.1, from coordinate 81,674 downwards.
TCCTAACACAGATTCCAGCCAGAGCTGGGGCAATATTCAGTAATCAAAGAAATTACTAGACTTTAGTAAAATCTGATGTGATAATTTTATGTACCTTTATGTCTGTTTAGGTCAAGCTTTGCTGCTAAATGATGTATGGCATCAAACTTCCTGTTTTCAGGGCTGTTTGGATTTTGCTGTTATAGGTGAGGCTTGGTGGGCCTGTGACTATCTTCCACACTGTACATGCAGGAGGGGTTGGCCTCAGGATTTGTCAGAGATTCCAGGTCCAGGACCCCTCCAGGATCATTCATCTTTCTTTCATTTGAGGACTATAATTCAAAGCAGTACACATTTGTTGAAGGGATCTTGTGTGCCAAGCACTGTTCCAGGTGCTGTGAGAGATTTAAAGGAGCACAGATAGGTCTCTATATGAGTCAGCTTGGGCTGCCATAACTAAATGCCACAACTAGGTGACTTAAACAACAGACATTTACTTCCTCATTGTTCTGGAGGTTCAAAGTCTAGGGTCAAGGTGATGGCAGGGCTGGGTTCTGGGGCAGGCTTCTCTTCTAGGCTGTTCTATCTTCTCACTGTGTCTTCATTCCGTCTTTTCATGTGTGCACAGAAAGCAAGCAACTTTTGGTGTCTCCTTTCTTATATAGACATCAGCCCTTCTGACTTCATTAAACCTAAATTACTGGGGTTGGAGATGTAGCTCAGTAGTAAAGCAATGGCCTAGCATGCACAAGACCCTGGGGTCAATCCCCAGCTCTGCAAATAAATAATTAAAATAAATAAATAAATACACAAATACAACAACAACAACAACAAAAAAACCTTTCTTTCCTCTGTAAGAGTGCATATCCAAACATAGCCACATTGGGAGCTAGGACATCAATCAACATATGAATTCTGGAAAGACACCTTAGCCCCTTGCAGGCTCTTCCCCTCAAATAGCTCATAGTCTAGTAGTGGACATGGGCTGGTCACAGCTAACCTGATAGAAAAGAAAAACAAAAAAGCTGGGCGAGAGCCAAGGGAACTTCTTCATGTGTTAGAAGACTAGGAGGAGTTGACATTTGAGTTCTGCTCCCACTAAAGGAGAATCTATAACTTGACCAGGGGATGCAGGAGGCAGGGGCACTATAAGGACCCAGCTTGATGTGACTGCAGCCATTTTGGTTATAACTTCCATCTTGCCTACCAGGTGACCTCAGCTGGGCACTGACACTCAACTGTTTTTTAACTTAGACTTGACATGTTGGTAGATTTTGAGAAAGGCCAGATCTGCTTGCTCACAGACCATCTTTGCCTAGCTTAGCATATAAACCTCTTCCTCCCATAATGGAGTACAGGGATTCTCCCACCTTGTGGCTGCCCAAGATACACTTCTGTCTATGAGTCTCTCATAAAATTGCACTTTGTGTAATCCTGAACTTGGCCCCTCTTTCTTCAGTCTCACAGCACCTCACCTTCCACCCAGGTCTCATATACTGGGTTTTCCCAAACAGACACAGTGACCCCAAGCAACACTGAATAAAGCCCCAGCAGTGGGAAATGAACGCAGAAGGTGAGGAGTCTGTTTGGGGGCCAGTGCCTGTCAACTCAGTTGGATACTGTGCTCAGAGAGTATTATGTAAACGAGCTAAAGGTGGCCTCTGGTGTTTTTATTTCTTTACAGCAGGGTGAGATCTATTGGCACCAAAGCCTGCTGACACTAAACCCAAATGTTTACATATCCAATTTTTTTTTTTTAAATAGCCCGAACAAGCAAATTTTCAGCCATTAGAAACTGCCTGCTTTGCATACTCGAGAAAGCCTCACCCCACAGCTGTGACCTATTGATAAGCTAGGGCCTTACAATAATAAGGCCCCAAGCGGCTATGGCCCCTTCTAAGCTCCAAACCCAGAGATTCTCCATCATGCTACAAATGACATTGTCACCTAAACAGCTAAGCTCCTTTCACTGGTGCCCCTGTCCCTGGGAGCACTCTTGTCCTCCCTTTCTGGATGGTGGCCCCTGATCTCCACAAGCCTCTAAGCTGGCTCCTGATGTAAGGGACATCTCTCTTAATCAGCCCTGCCCAAAGGAAGCACAGTTAAACATCTGTGTGCTACTCCCACCCCAGGGCTACATCTTTTTCCTTGTTTACCCCCAAGCCTATCGGTTTGCTGCAGAGTGGCAGAGGGAAACTGCCATCTAAGGAGGGACCTTGATTCAATGACCAGACACATGAAGGAGCAAACTATCTTGCCTTGCGACCCGTACTCTCCCCATAAGCCTGGCTATCCCCTGCTTGCTTTCATCTGAAAGCCCCAAAATTGTTTTTGGCATTCAAAGGCACAGCAGAAGAGGATGTGGCCACCAGCCCTATGCGTGTAGTGAAGACATGAGTCTAAAATTCTTGCTCCCCAATAGGGAAAGACAATACAAAGACCTTGCCCAGCCTCAGGATCCCTTCACCTGTTCTGTGTCAATGTCTATGGCTTCTGGAAGCTAGAAGATATTTCCTGACCTGAGCTGGCAGCTGCAGAGACGTCTGAAAATGGCAACCTCTGATGACATGCACTGTATCCTCATATGCGGTTCTCTGCCCCCAAACTCTCAGCATAAGCTGCTGGCAATTCCTGGTGTCCTCTGGAGCCTGTTGCTTAGCTCTATTAAGGCCTGGGTTATAAAGAATCAGAAAAAAATTTCAATAGTCACCCTTTCACTCTGGCCATTGACTCTTCCCTTTTTCCCCTAGAACAAATTAGGAAAACTTTTGAGGACTTGTTTTGAGCAAGTCTTGTGCTGACATCTTGGCACTGTCAAAGTTGTCTAAGACTTGATTCCTGATATAAGGAACTCATAGTCTAAAGGGAGAGAAAACACACGAAGGAAGAAGATGCAAAAACCAACCCAGGCTAGTGTTATCTGTGTTCTATGATTGTAAGTTCTCATAACTTCTATGGCCTTGCTAGGTTCTATTACACTTCTCCTCTCTGACTACCTGATTCCAGTGCTACTCAGGTACATGGTCCCTTATAGGGCTCCAGCATCCACCTCAAGCCCATGTCTATACCCATGCATTAATCTGCCTTATTATCTCGGGGCTTTTTCCACAGCCCTTTTTTACCTCCTCATCTGGTAGTAGTGGAGTCAGTACCTGTGGGACCAACCTGCAACAGAAAGGTCCCAATGAGAGGGGGATAAACACCCCAGCCTCCACCCTGTGCACCAAAAATCTTCCAGGCTTTTTATACAATCCCTCAGAAGGTTCCCAAGTAGAATGAGACTCAGCTGCCTGCTGCAGTAACCACTCAATCGCACACTTTGGTAGTGGTCCATCCTCTCCTCCCTACACCTGCTCTCTGCTTCCTGGATCACCTACCAAATAACCTCCCTGCACCCACATCTTCATCTCAGGCTCTGCTTGTGGGAAGAAGCAAATCTGAGATGATTTCTCATCTTTAGAGGAAAGTATTTGGACTAGACCGACAGTGAAGTCCCTTCTAGCTTTAGGTGCACCTCAGTTTTTAGGCAAGAAATGTGAATCCAACCCTAAATCACACACAACTGGCTAATAGCACATGGATCCAGAACTCAGTCTGAAACTGTCTTGTTATGTCAGTTTCCCAAGAACTATGTCTACAAAATCATTTCAAATAAAAGTCCCACATCACAGTGCTTAGAAACACAAAGCTGATAAGCCTCAGCCTCTTTCCAAAACACATGGCTTAGAACTTTATAGAAAAACCGGGATCAGTGGCTCATGACTGTAATCCCAGTGACTCGGGAGGCAGAGGAAGGAAGACGCAAGTTCAAGGCCAGAGGCACGCCGTGTAACTCAGCAAGACCATGTCTCAAGATTAAAAAATAAAGGTGCTAGAGTGCAGCCTAGTGGTAGAGCACTTACAAAGTATGTGCAAAGCCCTGGGTTCAGCACACCAAACACCACAGAAAATGAATAAATAAATGAAAATTAAAAAAAGAATTTTATAGGAAAGAATTCATATTTGGAGGCTGCTTTGGCTTTCAGAGCCCTCATCCAGCCAATAGTTTTATGAACGACATAAATGGAATCACATCTTTTTATTATTTCCTGCACCAAGTGTGATATTAAAATATCTTTTCCAGTTACCTCAGGGGCTTCTCTATACAGGAAACTGTTCTTTTTATTAGCTGAAACTCTCATCTACTCTGAGAGGCTGTTTGCCCTGTTTATATACAGTAATCAAAATATTAGAAGCCTGACTTACAAAAGGAAGACTATTCGTGCCTATATGCAATTTATGGAATATGAATGTGTTTGTGTACCTGGTGGGTTTGTACCAAAATACTATGCTAACAAACATAAAGGTTTGGACAGTCACCAAAAAGCAATAAATGTGGAGTAGAAATAGCCTCATGCTTGCAGCTTAAACAGTGAGGTTTATAAGGAATATTGGTGCTGGGAGCAGTGGCACATGCCTGTAATCTCAGTAACTTGGGAGGCCTTGGAGGTACGAGGATCATGAGCTCGAGGCCAGAAGCAGCCTGCATAACTTACCACGATCCTGTCTCAAGATTTAAAAAAGCAATGTGAGGGACTTAGGGTGCACTCAGTTGTAGAGCACTTGCAAACTATGTGCATGGTCCTGGGTTCAACCACCCAGTACCACCAAAAAATAATAATAATAATAATAATAAAATTAGTCATATTGGTTAAGAGCTCTTTGATACTAAATTAGATTTTGGTAAGAAATCATAGGGTATGTGATTGAAATAGTTAAATCAAGATGCTGAAGTAAGGTAATGACTCTGTTTTAAAGGATATGAGAAAATATTTTATTCTGAGCCAAATATGAGGCCAAGGAACACAGAATTAAGTTACCCTGAATGATATGTTCTGCTGTGGAAGAAGTTTTGTGAACAGAACAAAAGAAGGTAAACATTTCCCCGGCCTGTGGGGTTTTTCAACAGGGACCTAGAGTAGGGGGCGAATGAATGGGAGAGACAAGAGACACGAAGGACAGGACGAGAGCAAGACAAGTTGTCTGATCAAGCTCCAAAGTCTTTAATTTTTTGCTGTAGCTTATATACACATGGGAGGGGGAGGTACAAAAATGTCACAAGGGTCAGGGACTTTCCAGAAGTCTTCAGTTCTTCCCTGTAACCCTGATGACAGCTATCAGATGGTAATCTCAGTTCAAAGGTCACAATGCCCTGTGGCTCAACATCTGCTATTTTCACTACACCCTGCACCTTTTCATCAGGGTATCTTGTAAAAAGTTACTTATGGTCTTGGCTCCCTGCATATCCTCCCTTTTAACAATTTAAAAAGAGGCATTTAGTGAGGGTGGGGAATGTGAATCTCTTACTTTTGGTAAGTGGGCTTTAACCAGCGGGGGGAAGTATTGACCTGAATCCTCCCTGATTAGGACGAAGGCCCTTGGTGTCTTTTTGGGGAGGAGAGGCAGGGCCAGAATTTTGAGAATTTGACACCAACCTCTATGCAATTCAGGTTTGCTTCTCAGGGGACTCAGAGATGGACTAGTGGTCCTCCCCTTGTGGTGCTCAGCCTCGCACCCCTTGTCTGGGGCCCACGCCACACCAGTGCTGGCGTACATAGCTCTGAGTTCTATATAGCTCCTAAAAGAGGTCTTTCACCCTCAGGTTCTGCCAAGCCTCTGTCAGCCAGATCGAGTCTATGATAATACACCTGTAGGGGCCTTGATGCCAGGGAGTCAATCTGTTGTTTTATGAAATTTATAATTTTGTTAGATATAAAGGGTCCCAGCGTGACCATCAATAAAAGGCTAATCAAGGGTCCCACAAGGGGAATCAAGAGAGAAAACATAGAAGATTTCCACCACTTATCAGCTGCGGCAGAAAATTTTTGTTTCTGTAATTCAATATTAAGTTTATGTAATTGTTGAATTCGGGTTTCAACTAGGCCAGATTCATTAACATAAAAATAACATTCTTCTTTCAGGAACAGGCAGGTACCTCCTTTTTTGGCAGTCAGGAGATCCAGTGCTCATCGATTCTGTAAAGTAACGTGGGCAGGGAAGCTATATGTCTTTGTAAGGATGCCAGGGATTCAGCCGAAGCTTCCACTGCCATGACAAATTGTTGAGAGGGTTTGGCAGTAGAAAGGAGGGAATGTCCCAAGGCTCCTCCGGCTAAGCCAGTGGCCACTACAGATGTTACAAAGGAGACACCAGCCACGAGAGGGAGGAAAACAGCACTCTTTTTTCTAGGGGGCGAAGGGCTGTTCCACCCCAAGTACTCAGCTGGTGTGAGCAGAGTCAATTGAGGCACCAGAGTAACTGGGAGGCATGGCATTTTTGAGTCTATGGGGTTAGTAAGGTTTTTGAAAAGAGTGCCATTGCACCAAAAGAAAAACCCATCAGGGGCTAATATCTGTGAGCTAGGTGGGATGGTTTGATTACAAAGATTAGTACTAGCGTTGGAATAGCAAAACAAAAACTGTTCCTGATCTGGACTAGAATATAAGGATACATCAAAAATGGGAAAAAATGATCTATCATTTTTACCAGTACTATTTAAAGCAGCGGGATAGGGGACCGCAGTCAGAGGGGGGCGCCCTAATGAGGCACACAAAAAACATGCAGAAACATTACCAAGACTGGTAACATGGGCGAGCATCAATCCCCGTCTCAATGGAGACAACCAAGAAAAGGGGTGTGGGGAAGATAAGGTTGTAAGTTGTGATTGTAAATCTTTTTCAGTTTTTTTGGATCTCAGCATGGACAGTGGTCTGGACCTGAACAAGGGTCTGCCAAATATAGATACGACTGCTGGGCCAGGTGTCATGCTGGGTCAGATACATGGCGCCTTTAACTGGTGAGGTCCAGTGAGAATCCCATGGGTCTCAAATGACCCAGGTAAAGCCAGAGGTAGAATGAAAAAATTTATTTTGATTATAGGGCTGTTGGGAAATAACCTCATTACCTGTTACTGGTTTGGCCAAGTGGATGTTGCAAGAACACCAGGGGCATCCTACATTTTCTTCAATCCAGTTATTTTTGCAATAGGACTGGGATTGATCAAACAGAAAACAAAGTGTAGGTGCAGTCTTACCAGGGTGGGCCTTAAAATCTGTGAAATTTAGCAAAATGGCAGTCTGGCAGGCAGTAGGTGGACAATCGGCTGTGGCCAGAAGGTGGCCATATTCTTGTGTCTTAGCATAGTTAATCCAATTTTCTATCATAAAGAAGCACCAGGCAAAGGGGGATGTTACTTTCCTGTTATCGGAGGAGGAGGCAGACAGATTTCTATAGGTGATCGTGGTCCACAGGAGTGTCACCAGCAGTTTGATCTTCATCGTTGGCCTGTGGGAGAGAAGACAAACCATTCTCAGGGAGGTTGTCACCCCTGGGATTTGATTTATTATTGACTGATTTTATTAGTCTTTTGGGCAGCCATCTGGCCGACCCTTCTTTTTGGTCATAGATGCAGGCTGAGCCTCTTCCCCAAATAAGGACCGGATCTGGTCCATTCCATCTATAGGTCAAGGGATCTTTCCACATTACAGTGGCAAAGCTTTTCTTAGTTTCTGGATGCCAGAGGCGATCAGCGGCAGATTTGCCATAGGCATCTAAGCTGAGAAAATTAATGACAAACAGAGCATAGTGGAGAATATTTCTGGGGGACCCTTTTTGAGGGTATGTCTCCCCTTTTTAACTTGTGAAGTGTGTTTTTAATAGTTTGATGGGCACACTCAACAATGCCCTGTCCTTGGGGGTTGTAGGGAATGCCAGTAACATGTTTAATCTGTAGTTGTTGACAAAAGGTTTGAAACTTTTGCCCAACATAGCCAGGGCCATTATTGGTTTTAATAACCCTAGGCGTGCCCATAACAGAAAGGCAATTAAGTGTATGGGCTATAACATCTTTTGAAGCCTCTCCAGTATGTAAGGAGGCGAAGATGAATCCACTAAATGTGTCAATGGTAGCATGAAGATATTTAGGTTTACCAAATTCGGGGAGATGGGTGACATCCATCTGCCATATTTCATTGGGTATCAGGCCCCTGGGGTTGACACCTAAATGGGGGGTGGGCAACAGGGTAACACAAGCAGGACATTGTTTAACAATTTGACGGGCTTGCTTGTGGGTGATCTTAAAAAGTAAACGTAAGGTTTGGGCATTTAAATGGTGAAGAGCATGGCTTTTTTGAGCTAATTCTATAGAGCTGGAGAAAGCTGGAAAAATCAAATGAGTGGCAGCATCTGTACAGGTATTTCCCTTAAACAGGGGGCCGGGTAATTCAGAGTGAGCCCGAAGGTGGCCAATAAAGAAGGGTTGGCTTCTAGAAGTAATTAATCTTTGTAACTGGGAGAAAAGCAGGGAGGCATTCATGGAGGGTTTAATACAAGGTACTATCTCAAGGATGGGAACTGATTGGGCAACATAGGCACTGTCAGTATACAAATTAAAAGATTGATCAGGTAATTGTTGAAAAACTTGTATTATGGCAAACAATTCTACTAGCTGAGCTGATTGATAGGGAGAGCAGACAGTATTAGCCTGTCCATTAATAACGAAGGCTGCTATCCCATTGGAAGAGCCATCAGTAAATACCAGATATGCACCGGGCAACGGTTAAGTGGCAGTATTTTTTGGAAAGACAAAGGGATGAATTCTAGCAAACTGTAGCAATTTATCAGCAGGATAATGGTTATCAATATCTCCTATAAAGGAGGAACAAACAATAGGCCATTCATCAGTGGTCTGCATAAGCCATTGTAGCTGTCCTTTGGTATAGGGAATAATTATTTTTTGGGGATCTTTGCCAAAGTATTGACGACTTTGTTCTCGTCCTGCAAGGATAAGCTCTGCAACCAAAGAGGTATAAGGCACAAGGACCTTGGAGGGGGAAGCCGGTAGATGGACCCACAGAAGAGGAGCGAGTTGCCAGAACACCCCGGTGGGTGTATGAGAGGTGGCACAAACAATAAAGAGGAGAGGCTCTTTATAGGAGATAAAATGGACCCCTTGTTTTTGAATAGCCTCTTCTACCAGCCGTAGGGTACTCCTAGCCATAGGTGTTAAGAAGCCAGGGGAGGAGGGATCAGGGTCTCCTTTAAGAAGCTCAAAAAGTGGTTTAAGTTCTCCAATGGTAAGTTTAAGATAGGGTCTAATCCAGTTTATGTGTCCAAGTAATTTTTGAAAGTCATTAAGTGATTTTAGATGACCAACCTGTAAACGAGGCTTTTGTGTGATTATTTTTTGTTGATGAAGCTCAAAGCCTAGGTAGAAATAAGGCTCTTGGAGTTGAACCTTGTCAGGGGCGATCTGTAAGCCCCTGGCTGTCAATCTCTGAGACAGTTCTTGGCAGCAGTAAAGTAACTGAGTGCCATCAGGTCCAGCCAACAAAATGTCGTCCATGTAATGAACGATGTAGATGGAAGGCCAGAGGCCATGAAAGGGATCTACTACTTGAGCAACAAACCTTTGGCATAGGGTGGGACTAGTAGCCATGCCCTGAGGGAGGACTCACCATTGAAAGCATGGCATGGGTCCCCTAAAATTAACAACTGGTAAGCTAAAGGCAAAGTGCTGTCTGTCCTGAGGATGTAAAGGAATGGTAAAAAAGCAATCTTTGAGATCAATGTCTTAAAGAACCCAGCTGGAATGGCGACAGGGGTAGGCAGTCCAGGCTGTAAGGCACCCATGGTGAGCATAGTTTGATTAATTTCTCTCAAATCTTGTAGGAGTCTCCATTTACCAGATTTCTTTTTAATAACAAAGATTGGGGTATTCCAGGGGGAAGTGGTGGGCTCAATATGTCCAGCAGCGAGTTGTTCCTGTACTAACTCTGTAGCTGCAGCTAATTTCTCAAAGGTCAAAGGCCATTGATCAACCTACACAGGACTATTAGATTTCCAAGTAATTTTATCTGCGTGGGGTACAGGCATGTCAACGGCCATTAGGGTAAATTTTCTGTCCCTAAGCCAAGGTGATTATTTTTGTTTATTACTGTAATCGGTTCTTTTATTCCCTGTGAAAATTTTTCTAGACCCTGTCCAGGGCAGAAACCTTGATGTAACATTTGGCGGGTGACAATCTCATTTGGGCTATGCATGATAAGTTTTAGTTGGGCAAGAATATCTCGTCCCCAGAGGTTAACAGGCAGGCCAGGTACAATATATGGCTGAGCGGTGCCTGTATTGTCCTCCTCATCTTTCCAGGTAAGAATCCTGGAACTTTGCTGGGGATTAGAAGTTTGTCCAATGCCTTTAAAATGAGTAAAGGAAGCCATGAGGGGCCAGGTAGGAGGCCAATTTTCTGCTGAGATTACCGTAGCATCGGCTCCCGTGTCTATGAGTTCTTCAAAACTTTTACCATCTAATTTTAATTTAAGCAGGGGTCTATCTTGGGTGACCTGTTGAATCCAATAGGCATCTGAGGAGCCAAAATTGTCTACGCCTCGGGATGCCTTTAAAAACTGTTGATTAGAACATGTAAGGGGGAGTAAGAGTAACTGGGCAATTCTCTGTCCTGTAGTAATGGTTAAAGGGCCAGAGGTGGATGAAGCCAGGATTTTTATCTCTCCAGTGTAATCATTGTCAATAACCCCTGGGGGGATGTTAAGTCCCTGGAGGGTGGAGCTAGCCCTGCCCACAAGGAGCACAAAGGTATGGGGGGGGTGGTAGAGGCCCAAAAACTCCAGTGGGCAGGACCTGGGTCCCCATTTCGGGAGTTAATATTGTTGTGGTGGAGGAACAGAGGTCCAGTCCTGCGCTGCCTGAGGTGGCCCGCAGGAGGGTGTTAACGGTTGAGCTTGGGGGGGGGGGTGATGTTGGGGGGACAAACCTGATAGCCCCAGGGGTTTGTTCCGGGTGAGGGGCCAGGGGCTGGCCCCTCTGGGAGTTTCCCTGTTTTTGAGGAAGGGGGTTGCCAAGGACATCTGTCTTAGAACGACACTCTGAAGCCCAGTGTTTTCCCCGCTTACATCGTGGACATAGGGCAGAAGGTGGTGAACAGGCCATTTTTGGATTAGTGCAATCCCTGGAGAAGTGTCCTGGCTAACCACAATTAAAGCAACTTTTGGAGGTTGGTGTAGATGTTTTAAGTGTGGTGCCTATGGCTAGGCCTATGGCGTAAGCAGTTCCAATGCCCACACAAAGCTTTACATAGTCTGAAAGATCGCCTCTAAGATGAGGACGTATGGCGGCCTGACAAGCAGGATTAGCGTTTTCAAACGCAAGATGTTTAATAAAGGCACTGTCATTTTCTTCCTGCCTGACGAGCCTCTCGGCTGTGTCTGTGAGCCTGCTGACAAAGTTACTGTAGGGCTCATCGGGACCTTGTCTTATCTTTGCAAGAGAGGTGGTGGCCGACCCCTTAGGGGGGAGCCGTTTCCATGCCTTAAGGCCAGCACATTGTATTTGAGCCAGGAGGCCCCGGGGAAATTTGGCTTGTTTTTCATTAGTATCATAAGGGCTTCTCCCCAAAAGTTATTCTCTAGTCCATTTTTTTGAGGTTTTACTTTCAGAATTGCGGAGAGCCGTTTCTCTACAGTTTTCTGTGAACTCTGTTCTCCATAGCATGTAATCTCCCCCAGTCAAAATAACACGGGCTAAAAAATTCCAATCATTGGGTGTAAGCCATTTTTCGCTCAAACTATCAATTAAGGACAGGGCAAAGGGGGCCATGGGACCATAATTGGTTACTGCTGCCTTTAATTCTTTGATATGTTTAAACCCAAGATGGCGATTTGGGAGTAGGACCTGGCAACCCCCTCCCAAAAATCAATCTGCCATTGAAAACCCTATGAACAGCAGAGAAGCACTGACAATAGTGTTTTCCCTGTTGTACAGAGGGTCGCTATGAGTCGGATACTGACTTGACGGCACCTAACAACAACAACAAGATGGCGATAACTCTGTTGTCTAATGGCCTCTCGGTCGAGTTCTGTTTTGTTTTTTGTTTCATTATCGGAGGCTTCGTTGTCGGACGGGGCTGACTCAATTTTTTCTTCCCCAGAGGAATTATTTTCATCCTCCAAGGGGCCCTCTTCTTCGGAGTGTTTATCAATTTTTTGGGTAGAGTCGGGAGTATTTGTGGATTTAGAACCGGTGACTGGGAACGCCAGCACGGATCTTTGAGGTTTTTGAGATTTTGGTTTTACTTTGACCGTAGCTGGGGCAGGCAATAGCAACAAGGAGCTTAATTCAGAGTCGAGCACCCGAAGTTCTTTTATCAGTTGTAAATGTTCTCTCTTTTCTTTTATTAGTTTTCTGAGGGAAGCCGTTTTTTGGGCTAAGGCTGCTTTAACCTTGGTAGTATAATCTGAAACATCAGCCAAGTCAAGGACTGGGGCATAAAATAGGGGTGCAGTGGCACAGGGTGGCGGTCGGGAATTTAAAGGTGGCCACTCAGGATTATGATATTTAGCGGCCTCCTCTTCTAGAGAAGCGACCTCTTCGGGGGTAAGAAAATCATCAGGCTCACTGTTGGGGGACTGGTTAGGAGAAATCAAGGAAGGGTAAATTTGAGAAGGGGGGGTGGTGGGTTTGGGCATGGGTTTTTTGTTAGTTGGAACCTCACTAATTTCAGGGACCGGTTCCTCCAAAGGGGGTATCTGAATGGAGACTGATTCACAGACGGAGGGGCGGCGGGAATTTTTTGTAAGATTTCCTCTCCTTTTTTTATAACCTTTTTTAATTCTGGGGAGAACCTCGACACCTGAAGAATATCATTAATTAAGTTCCAATAAGAAAAGGCCTGAACCGGAATCTTTTCAGGCCCAAAAGTTTTATAATAGTCTTTAAAACAATCACCTACTCTTGCCCATCTAGTTTCATCAATGCTACCTTCCAGGGGAAACCAAGGACAAATGTCATTAACAAAAACAAAAACTTTGATAAGATCCTTCTTTTTAATCCGAATTCCTCATGTCTTGAGAGATTCCTTAAGACCCTTAAGAAACAGGTCATGTTTACTTAATGCTTGTCCCATAATTGTGTTGCTTTTCTCTTACCGTTTTGGATCAATCTTACAGGCGGGCGACTCTGTGGCGATCACAATGTGGATCTTCACTCACTTCTGCGTGGAAGAGGCAATCCTTGGGTATGCGGACGACATCAGGGAGAGACATTCATTCGGACCCCAGACGCTCCAGCCCCACGTTGGGCGCCAGCTGCCCCAGCCCTCAGGGTTTTTTAACAGGGACCTAGAGTAGGGGGCGAACAAATGGGAAAGACAAGAGACACAAAGGACGAGAGCAAGACAGGTTGTCTGATCAAGCTCCAAAGTCTTTAATTTTTTGCTATAGCTTATATACACATGGGAGGGGGAGGTACAAAAATGTCACAAGGGTCAGGGACTTTCCAGAAGTCTTCAGTTCTTCCTGTAACCCTGATGACAGCTATCAGATGGTAATCTCAGTTCAAAGGTCACAATGCCCTGTGACTCAACATCTGCTATTTTCACCACACCTTGCACTTTTCCCTCAGGGTGTCTTGTAAAAGGTTACTTATGGTCTTGGATCCCGGCAAACATCAAACAGGCAGGCTACAGTGAAACAGGGAAGTCTCGCCTACAGGTTCCAGATGTTATATTATAGCATACTTAGCTTTTGGGTTGGTGAAGTCTAGAGGTCTACTAAACTTAATGATACATTCTAAGAGTTGTACATAATAGTCATGAGACAGTTAAGTCATATAGATACAGAGGTTGAAAGTAAATGGCTATTAACAGGACTAAGATAGTCCAAGATGATTTTTGACTCTCCATCTTCAATATTCCATCTCTCCAAATCATGATGTTTTAGTCAGTCAAACACTCTACAGGATTTTAAATATAGGTGTGGCTTCTTCAGAGAACTTCAGTTTCCAAAGAGATAAGATATTTCTTTGGCTTCTGTTTCTTCAGAAGAGAAAACAGAATAAAATATTTGTGGTGGAATTTTAAAATTTAAAGATGCATAATCCATAAATTTTTACCTGTATTGCCTGTTGTGGAGTGGTGGTAAGGCAGGATGGCGGAAAGCCTAGACTCTCTGATCACAGTAATGAGGGAAAACCTCAATAAACATTCTAGCTTTGCTTGCTCTTAGTTGAGATAAAGATCACTAACTTTGGAGCCAGGGGCTGGGGTTTAGCTCAGTTGTTAGAGTGCTGCTCTGCGCTCTCTGAGGCCCTGGATTCAATCCCCAGCACCACAAAAATGGGAGAAGGATATGGCAGCCCACTTCCAAAAAAATCCCAAAACAATGAGCCATCAAAAAATCCTATGAATAGAAATGAAGCACTGACAGTGCCAGGCACAGTGTTGGGTCCTGTTTCTCTCTGTTGTGCATAGGGTCACAGGGAGTCAGATTTGACTCGATAGCACTCTAACAACAATAATTTTGAAGCCAGGCATGGTGGAGCTCACTTGTAATTCCAGCACTTGGGAGGCAGAGGCAGGAGGATTATGAGTTCAAGGCTGGTCTGGAATACATAGCAAATTCCTGGACAGCCTGGGCCAGATAGATCCTGTCTCAAAACAGACAGACAAACAAACAAAAAGATCAAAAAGTTTTGATGTCACACAGTTAGGCATAGTCCATTGATTTTTACCTGTATTGCCTGTTGTGGAGTAGTGGTAAGGCAGGATGGTGGAAAGCCCAGACTCTCTGATCTACTTGTTGCAGACACTGTATCAGTCCATCTGGTGGAGGGTTTTTCTTTTTTTCATTGACATGCCACTCTCCCACACATGATGTCTTTCTCCAGGGATTGGTGTCTCCTGACTACATGTCCAAAATATGTAAGATGCAGTCTGGCCATTCTTGCTTCTGGGAGCACTCTGGTTGCACTTCTTCTAGGACAGATCTGTTGGTTCCTTTGACAGTCCATGGTATATTCAATAGACGTCTCCAGCACCACAATTCAAAAGCATCAATTCTTTTTCTGTCTCTCTTGTTCAATGTCCAGCTTTCACAACCATATGATGCCACTGAAAATACCATGGTATGAGTCAGACACACCTTCATCTTCAATGTGACATCTTTGCTTTTCAATACTCTAAAGAGATCTTTTGCCACAGCTTTTCCTAGAGTAATGCGTCTTTTGATTTCTTGACTGCTGCTTCCACGGGTGTTGATTATAGACACAAGCAAAGCAAAATCTTGGACAACCTCAATCTTTTCTCCATTTATTGTGAAGTTGCGTGCTGACCCAGTGGTAAGGATTTTTGTTTTGTTATTTAGTCACAACCCATATTGAAGGCTATGATCTTTGATCTTCACAGCAAATGTTTTAAATCCTCTTCATTTTCAGCAAGCAGAGTTGTGTCATCTGCATAATGTAGGTTATTAATGAGTCTTCCTCCAATCCTGATGCTGTATTCTTCTCATAAAGTCCAGCTTCTCAGATTATTTGCTCAGCATATAAATTGAAGAGATATGGTGAAAGTATACAGCCCTGACACACACCTGTCTCAACTTTAAACCAGGCTGTGTTTCCTTGTTCTATTCTAACAACTGCCTCCTGGTTCATGTACAGATTCCTCATGAGTACAATTAGGTGCTCTGGTATTCCCATTTTCCGAAGTGTTATCCATAATTTATTATGATCCACACAATCAAATGCCTTTGTATAGTCAATAAAACATAGATAGACATCTTTCTGATATTCTCTGCTTTCAGCTAGTATCCACCTGACATCAGCAATGATGTCCCTGGTTCTCTGCTCTCTTCTGAATCCTGCTTGATTTTCCAGTAATTCCCTCTCTATATACTGCTGCAGTCATTTTTGAATGATCTTTAGTAAAATTTTGCTTTCATATGATATTAATGATATTGTCTGATAGTTTCCACATTCAGTTGGATCCCCTTTTTTGGGAATAGGCACAAATATGGATCTCTTCCAGTTAATTGGCCAAGTAGCTCTTTTCCAAATCTGTTGGCATAAACATGTTAACACCTCCAGTGCTGCATCTGTTTGTTGAAACATCTCTATTGGTATCCCATCAATTCCTGGAGCCTTGTGTTTCGCCAGTTCTTTCAAGGTGGCTTCCACTTCATCCTTCAATACCATTGGTTCCTCTTCATATGCAACCTCTTGGAATGGTTGGTCATCTACCACTTCTCTTTTGTATAAGGACTCTGTGTATTCCTTCCACCTTCTTTTGAGATTTTCTGCATCATTTAACATTTTCCCTGTAGAATATTTTACTACTGTCACTCGAGGCTTGAATTTTTTCTTCATTTCTTTAAGCTTGAGAAACACAGAGCATGTTCTTCCTTTTTGGTTTTCTGCCTCCAGCTCTTTGCACATGTCATTATATTTGTTTTTGTTTTCTTGAGCTGCCTTTTGAAATCTTCTGTTTAGATCCTTAACTTCATCATGTCTTCCTTTTACTTTAGCTGCTCGACATTCAAGGGCAAGTTCCAGCTTCTCTTTTAACATGCAATTTGGTCTTTTTTTTGTCTTGTCTTTTTAAGAACTTTTTGCTTCCTTCTTGAATGATATCTTTTACGTCATGCCACAACTCTTCTGGTCTCTTATCATTTCTGTTTAATGCATCAAACCTATTATGGTCTCTGAACTCAGGTGGGATATACTCAAGGTCATACCATGGCTCTTGTATACTTGTTCTAATTTTCTTCAGCGTCAGTTTGAACTTGCATATGAGAAGTTGATGGTCTGATCCACAGTCAGCACCTGGTCTTGTTTTGACATTTTGTACAGAGCTTTTCCATCGTCTCTTTGCACATATGTAGTCAATTTGATTCCTGTATGTTCCGTCTGGTGAAGTCCATGTGTATAGTCTCTGTTTATGATGTTGAAAAAATGTATTTGCAATGAAAAG